>JAIUCV010001152.1:0-168568 GCA_026724425.1 Erythrophleum ivorense
ATGAGGGAGTTAGACACTAAAAAAGTGGAGAGATGGCTAATGCAATTAGAAAAGATTTTTGAAGTTATGACATGCACCACTGAGCAAAAAGCTAGGTTAGCCATTTACAAGGTGGAAGGTGAGATGGAAAATTAGTGGCAGAGTGCCTCTAGGTACTTCATGACTTGGAGAGTTTCCAAACCACCTTTAAGAGTAAGTGTTTCCCACCATTAGTGAGGGTTCATAAGGAAGCTAAGTTTAACTTTCCTAAGCAAGGAGAAATGAATGTAGACCAGTATGCAAGCAAGGTTTATCCAGGTATCTTGTTTCTCCTCATACTTAAAATGGTTTGATGATGAACCATGAAGGCTGACAAGTTTAAAAGATGCCTTAAACCTGAGCTGAAGGATAAGATTGCACCCCTCTAGATCTTTAACTTTGATGAAATTGGTGGAGAAATATAGGGTGATGGAAAGGGCCTTAATCAAGAGTGAGGCCAAAAGGAAGAAAACAATAGAGGGCAAGTGTGACCAAGGCATAGAGCCCTTTAATGATGAAAATAAGAATGGAACTAGTAATGATAGTGGCTCTTGGGGTAAGAGACCACCTCCATTAAGTGTTCCCCAAAAGAAGAATATAGGACCTTCAAAGAGTTCAGTGAGTGTCCCATCAGTATATGGCAAGTGTGGGAAGAATCATGGGAGTGAACCATGCCTTATGTGTTATGATTGTAGGAAGCCTAGATACTATGCATAGACTTGCACATTGTCACGAGAGTTAACTTCATCCATTTAAACCATTTGCACAAGGATAGGTGTTTGCATTTATGTAGCAAAAGGCTAGTAAGTTTGTAGTCTGATCCAAGGTACTATTCTTGTTTATAATCATGTGGTAGATGCACTATTTAACTCAGGTGCGACCCATTCTTTCATCTTATATGATTGTATTAAGCATTTATATCTTAAAATTAGACTGTTGCCATTTGAATTATATAAGTCTACTTTTATAGGACATTCCATGATTACATTCGATATGTGTTTAAATTGTGTTGTATAATTGGATAGGTATTGTACTACCCTTAACCTAATTTGCATCCTTTTGCATGACTTTAATATGATTA
This sequence comes from Erythrophleum ivorense, assembly GCA_026724425.1. Taxonomy (NCBI): domain Eukaryota; kingdom Viridiplantae; phylum Streptophyta; class Magnoliopsida; order Fabales; family Fabaceae; genus Erythrophleum; species Erythrophleum ivorense. Next base: position 1,100 of record JAIUCV010001152.1, read on the forward strand.
TTAGTATGGATTGGTTATCAGCTAATAATGCGATATTTGATTATAACTATAAGACTATTTCCTCAATTGTTAATATACCTAAATCTTGTCCTATGACTGAGCTTACTTGCATGTTTGGTGCCCAAGCTAGGAGGTACTTTAGGTGTGGTTTCCAAGGTTTCTAGTATTCTTTTCCTTGCATGTTGAGGTTAATGATAGGTTGGAAGATATACTAATGATTAGAGAATTTTTAGAAGTTTTCCCTAAAGAGATTAGTGGTTTACCCCTGAAGAAGAGAGTTAGAGTTTTTCATTAATTTAGTCATTGGTACGGAGCCAATTTTTAAGGCTTTATATAGAATGGCACCTAGTGAACTTATTGAGTTGAAAAGTCAAATAGAAGAACTATAAGAGAAAGGGTTCATTAGGCCAAGTGTGTCATTATGGGGAGCACTGGTATTATTTGTTAAGAAGAAGTATGGTAAATTTAGACTTTGCATTGGCTATAGGTAATTGAACTAAGTAACCATCAAGAATAAATACCATTTGCCTAGAATTGACAATTTGGTTGACTAATTAGATGGAGCATCAATCTTTTTGAAGATTGATCTTAGGTCGAGATACCATCAACTAAGAGTGAAAGCAGAAGACATACCTAAAATAGCTTTTAGGACTAGGTACAACCATTATGAGTTTTTGGGTTAATCAACGCCCTTGCTATTGTTATAGACTACATGAATAGGATTTTTAGGCTATACCTTGACCAGTTTGTAGTAGTGTTTATTGATGATATCTTTATTTATTCTAAAAGTAGTGAGAAACATGAGGAGCATCTTAGGATAGTTCTTCAAACCATGAGAGAGCATCAGTTGTATGACAAACTTAGCAAGTGTGAGTTTAGGTTGCAAGAGGTGAAGTTCTTAGGCCATGTGATTTCAGAACAAGGGGTTAATAGTAGATCCTAGTAAGGTGAAAGGCAGTGCTAAATTGGAAGAGACCCAAAATAGTGACTAAAATTCATAGTTCCTTGGGTCTAACCGGTTATAATAGGAGGTTCATTAAGGGATTTTCTCAATTAGCATGGGCCTTTAACAAAGTTGAATAGGAAGGACTAACCCTTTGTGTGGGATACTAAGTGTGAGAACACCTTCAGGAACTTAAGGATAGATTGACTATTGCACCTATACTAGTGATACCTAAACCTGAAGAAACCTTTACAGTTTATAGTAATGTCTCTAAGAAGGGTTTAGGTTGCATTTTGATGCAACAAGGTAGGGTGATAGCCTATACTTCTAGGTAATTTAGACCTTATAAAGAGAATTATCCCATCCATGATCTAGAACTAGTGGCTGTGGTTTTTACCCTTAAGATTTGGAGGCACTATCTCTGTGGTGAAAAATTTTGTGGTCTATGTCTATAGTAAGCACAAGAGTTTGAAGTACTTATTTGACCAAAAGGAGCTAAACATGAGACAAAGGAGATGGATAGAGTTCCTTAAAGATTATGATTTTTCTTTGAAATATCATCTGAGGAAAGTGAATATTGTCATCGATGCCTTAAGTAGGAAATTTAATCATATGGCCATGATGATGCTTAGAGAGTAGAGGTTGATTGAGGAATTGAGAGGTTTGAATTTGCCCATGACAGTGCACCCTAATAGTCTTCTTTTGGGTGAGCTGAGGATAGAAAGAGATTTTAGAAAGAGAATCAAGGAGATCCAAGAACTAGATGAGCATTTGGGTAAGATTAGAGAGTAATTAGGGAATGGAGAGGTCAAGGACTTTGACCCATCAGATGATAGTATGGTGAGGTATCAGGAGAGAGTGTGCATACCTAAGGATGAAAAGATAAGAAACATCGTGTTGTTTAAAGCCTATAAGAGTAGGCACACTATTGACCCAGGCACTACTAAAATGTACAAGGACTTTAAGAAGTGTTTTTGGTGGCCTAGAATAAAGTTAGATATAACATAGTTTGTTGTTAGATGTCTAGTTTATCAAAATGTCAAGATTGAACACAAGAACCCACGAGATTGTTACACCCCTTTAAAGATTCTTGAATAGAAATAGGATAACATATCAATGGATTTTGTGATAGGATTACCGAGGACATCCTTAGGTTATGATGCTATTTGGGTAATTGTGATAGGCTGACGAAGTCTGCCTATTTTCTAACTATTAGAGCCACTTATCCTTTAGATAGACTAGACAACTGTATGTTCAAAAGATTGTAAAATTACATGGTGTCCTTTAATAGTATTGTGTTAGATAGAGATTGATAAATGCCATTTATATATATTTTTTTCCTCTTTATTTAGGCATTTTAATAATGAATTAAGGCTTAATAGATTTAATTGGAGGATATTTGAGTTTATTGGCTATTTTTGCACTCTAGGATTTGATTTGTAAAATTCTTGGATTTTAATGCATAAATTTTTTAAAAATAATTTTATGAATATTCCTCTTTAATTTTGTCCATGCAGATTTTGGGCAAATTAAACCTAAATATTGGAGAAAAATTTAGAAGATGATGGGGATTTTAGAAGTAAGAAAGAGCTTATGTAAATATATGGATACATTCACACATGGGGCCTATTAGCATACACCAAATCATCACACATCAATGACTCCATTCTTAAATACATTCATATAAACACACATATGTCCAGAGCCTTTTCCTCTCACGCACTCCTACATGGCTCTATCATGTGGACAATATTCCTCAAGGCATTCCACACACTAACATATATAGAATAATACACATACAAAGGCAAGGGGAAGCTCACTCCACTCACAGGTTCCTCCACATTGCCACTCTCTCTCTTTTGCATACACACATCAGGCATGCACATAATCACACGCACAAGAAGGCACACATACCCACTTTTTCACACACAAAATGCATGAGTTCAGGCATGGAAATGTGGAAGCTTGGGTTTATGATGAATGGCTAGCCCACACTCATTAATATAATCTCTCTTTCATTCACTTCTAAGCACCATGTCACATGTACTTATATATATACAATCACATATGCATGACACTAAATCACATATTACACACGTAGCTATGCTTAAGCACATAGACAAAACAACACACATGGCATGCTCCATTCTCCATATCACAAAGAGAGCATGTGAAAAGGGGAGAAAAGGTTGGGTAGAATGTGATTTATAAAGGAGAAACATGTGAATGTGGCTTAGGTTTTAAGATGGAGAAGAAGCTAACATGGGAGATAATCACATGAAAGATGAGGATAGGAGATGTAAGGGATTCTTTCATTCATACATGTGACATTGGCATAGGTTTGAGATTGGAAGAAATCATGTGAAATGCTACACTGGGGGGCCCACTAATTTAAAAAGAAGAGGCATGAGAAGCATGGGTTTTGGAAGTAGAGAGTAAAGCACGTGAGAAGGAAGAGAGGGGGAGAACACGTGAAGAGAAGGAGGCTTGGACAGAGGGGATTTGGAAGTCCAAAACATTATTCATTCATCATTCCTCAGCCATGGCTTATCTCTTGAACTTTCCTCCACCAATTTTCACTCCACGAACCATTAATTCCATCATTGTGGCTAGTTAGGATGAAGGCTTGATTGAAGCTTGAATCTATGAAGATTGTCAAGGGATTTTGGCTAAGATTTCTATTTCATTTTTCCTCTCTTTCTATACTACTTCTTGTTCATGTATTTGCTTGGTTAAGCTTGTAATAAATTAGCATGGGTGTTATTTGTAATTAGTGACTGGTTAGACATCAATTAGGAGAGCATTTTAATGATTAATGGATCAATTTAAATGCTGAATTTTTCATTGATCTTTAATTTTCTATGTATGCAATCAAGGTGTTTGATGAAATGCGTGATGGAAATTGTGTGCTTGAATGTTTGATTTGAGGTCTCTTTAGAGTTTAATTGGTTAATTGAACATCTTAGGATGAAAAATCAAAGGCTAATTTGATTTATTAATCACACAATTTAAGTGTTTAATAATCTTAATTATAATAATTAATGATTTAATGTGGAGTTGAGGTCTCAATTCAATATCAAATTATTAATGTCTTGAATCTTGTGTGGTAACTTAAGATAAATTGCCATGAACACATGTAGGAACCTTTAGACTAGAACTATTGATAATTGAATTAAGATAAGGATAGTGGATATCAAGTGATAAATCTAAAGCTAGTCACATGTCCACTTCTTGCTTGTTAATTCCTGCATTTAGGTAGTAGTTTGTATTTTTAACTCAATTTAAATTCTAGTTAGTTAAATTCAATTAAAGCCCCCTTCAATTAGGTAGCTTTTAGATTCTCTTACACTTAAAAGGATTAATTGAATATTGAAATCTATTTCCAAGGGAAACAATCTTGGTCGCACTCTATACTTTAAATTTTTTTTAACTTAGTTTATTTGAGGTTACTCAACACTACCATTAAAGACCCCTAGGTTCATATCGAAATTTTGGCAGTCTTTGTGAGAAGCTTTAGGCACTAGTCTTAACTTTAATACTACCTATCACGCTCAGTCAAATAGATAGACTAAGAGGAGCATTCAAACTCTTGAGGATATGCTTAGGGATAATGTACTAGAATTGAAAGAGAGTTAGAATGTATACTTGCCTTTAGCCAAGTTTGCCTACAATAATAGTTACTATTCTAATATCCAAATGGCACCATTTAAGATGCTTTATGGGAGAAACTGTAAATCACCCTTGTGTTGGGTAAAGTTTGGTGAAAGGAGTCTCTTAGGTCCCTACATAGTGGATTGAACCACTTGTCAAATAGAACTCATCAGGAAGAAGTCGTTAGCTACCCAGAGTAGGTAGAAGAGTTATGCAGATAAGAGAAAGAGGCCCTTAAAATTGAAGGTAAGAGACCATGTATTCCTTAAGGTTACTCCAGTGATGGGTATTGGATAGTCTATAAAGTTAAGAAAGTTTAGTCCTTGTTATTCCAAATCCTTAAGCAGATAGGAAAGGACCTGTGGTCTACAGAGTGGCCTTACCTTAAAATTTAGCCTGATTGCATGATATGTTCTGTGTGACCTAGTTGAAAAAGTATCACCCTACCTCTTCACATGTCATTGAGCATGAGAATGTGCACTTGTAAAATAACTTGTCTTATGTGGTTGAGCCAAAAGGATAATGGACTCGAAAGTTAAACAACTGCTTAATAAGAACATCCTCCTAGAAAAAGTACTATGGAAAGGACTAACTCCTAATGAACTAACTTAGGAGATGGAAGAAGCAATGAAGAAGGATTATCCAACACTTTTTTAGTAAAGTATGTTTAATTTTAAGGATAAAATTCCTAAAAGGAAGGGAAAATGTAAAATTAACTAAGAATAATTATGATGAATTAAGAGATTAATGTGGGGGATTTGGGAAGATTAAGAAAATAAGGATTTCTAAAGAATGGATTTATTTTGGACATTTTGAAATGATAATCATTTTTTGCCACCATTAAGTGAAGAAATATTAATTATAGTTATAGGTTTAATTAGTGAAATAAATTGAGGGAAGATAGACATTTGATTTAGGCCTTATGATCAGCTTAATTCTTCCATGAGCCCATTATAGAAGCCTACTCTTAGTTTGTAAGAAGATCTAATCTCATCTTGAAGAGGCCCAACTCACATTCACATCAACTTAACCTATTAAACCCAAGGCCTAATAAGCACATATCTAAACCCAAGAGGATTTTAGGCTTTAAGATAAGTCTAAACCCATTTAAAACCCTAACCTAATAAGCCTCCACTTCTTTATTATGTAGACCATTTCATTTGTTAGCTGAGGAGAAGCCATTTTCAAATAGGAAGAGAGAAGGTTAGGGTTTTCTGTATATTTCCACCATTTTCCACTCCTAGAAGGAGATCTAGCTAATATAATATATATGAAACTTGTTCCTCTCATTCTCCTCTACCATTTAGTCTAAATCGTTTCTAGTTTAGTGAATTTTTCTCCTTCATCCAAATCTAGAACTTTTTTAGTGATTTTGTTATCGATTTTCAGAGTTTAGGGTTAGTGGGATTATTAGGTAAGTATACTCTCCTCATTTTAATGTATCCTTAGCTGAATATTGACCCCAATAATTTACCTATTTAGTGAGTTTTGATTTTGTACAAAAAATATCAAGATTTATAATAGCAAATTGTGGTTTCTTATGAGAGGAAGATTAAATCCAAATTTAGTGTCTCTTGGTGGCTAGGTAAGGGTTTTTTAGGTAGCTTATAATGATTGAATCCTTTGGTGTCTAATTTGTATTATATTTAGCATCTAAGAATATGCTTTGATTTGATCTAGAACCTCTAGAGTGTAAGAATTCATTTTTGTTTCAAAACTTGACTCGGCTAAGAGAGGTAATCAGGGTTTGATTTAATTCTTTATATATGTGCATTATTAATATGATATTTGGTGTATAATATATCATTGCTTTACTAAATGATTAGTTGGCTACTTGAATTGATGTATTTGGACCATGAGTGAGTCCTTGGTAGAATTGTGGTGTGGCTGTGACCCGAGCGTTGTGTTTTAACTAGGTACCAAGTTATGATCAAACTCATGAATGCACTAAGCCTAGGTTGTGCTTATTGGAAGTTGGCACCGTAGATGGGCCTTTCCCTATGTTATTAGCCATTAACATGATGAATGTGATTACTAGTATGGAATAGTAGTAATTGGTAGCTCAACTACTTCATTTGTTGATATGATGAATGATTATGATGTTTATCTTGTTAAAATACATTTATGCTAATTAAATTGTATATATATTTGAAATTTCCCTTGGTTACTAAGAATCATATCTCACCTCGTTTTATGAGCTAACAAATTTCAGGTGAAGATTCCTCAAATATAGGAAAGGGGAAATAAGTATATGAGCATCCCTGACTTAGGAGCCATGTGCGGGCTCCCTACACTAGAGCCACTTTGTTTAGAATAGATGCTATCTTTTTTTTTTTTTTGTAATTCCTTTTGTATAGCATCATCATGCACTCATATTGCCAAGTGTAGGTACTTTGATGTTTTGTAATCAACAATGTAATTAATAGTGAGTTAGATCTTATACCACTTGAAATCTTATGCTTGTACCCAAGTATGATTTGATATGAATTATTGCTAATGAAGAATCATTTCTTATTCACTTGATAGTGTAATTATGCTATACAATGAATGGTTACCCTAAATAGTATTGTATGGAAACTCAGTTGGAATATATATATATCTGAATGATATTGTTAGTGGCCTTAGTTACCAATTGCTATCACAATATGTTCATGTGCTGATAAATATATAGTAATCACTTATTATGAAGTCTCCTTAAGCCTATGAACAATGTAAACTATTAATTGTGGTATTTGGTAGCTAGCCAGTTTGTAAAACCATGTATGTGAGCTAGGGAGGTCTTATAATTAATCTAGAGTGAGTTGTAATAGCTAAGGAGTATGAAAAAGAGAGAATAGGGTTAGAGAGGTTTGGAGTCATGACAAACCATTTGAGTCACGAGCAAGAGTCATTTAGAGGTGTGGAGTGCCATGGTGCACAGGGGTAAGTTGTAGCACAAGATAGAAAAACTAGGTCCAAATGATACCTAGAGCAATCTCATTGCAGTGAGTGTTGGGCGAGTTATTTCAGAGAGCTCCAGGAGGGTCTCTCACTGAGGTGCCATGTAGGCTTGCCATGGCAAGACTCAAGAAAATTAGTCCCTGAGAGTAACTTTGTCGAGGCATGGAAGGGCATGGCTGCGACAAGGAACAAGTAATTTGAGTTTTGAGCTCTAGGGGTTAGTCAATTTGCAGCGTGGGTATAATAAGTGGCGACGTAAGTCCAAAAACTTAGTTTTTAGGTTCTAGTAGCTAACTTAACTACGTCGAAGATGTCCAAGTTGCGGTCTAAAACATCAAGCTCTTATTTTTAGCTTTTAGAACTTAGCTTTCATGATGTTAATAGTATGTAATGACTCATAAATAATTATAAGGGATTTTGTGAGTGTAAAATTAGTGGTAACATGAATTGAGGGACTTATTTGATAACTTAAATTCCTTATAGGCTTAGATTCCTTTGTTTCCTGAATAATGATTCCTAAATATAATAAGGTTCAAATTTCCTCTATATTTCCACTTCTAATGAAATACTGACAATGTTTAACTTGAGCATAAGAGGTTAAGAATTAATTACGATCAATTAAGGTGTTTAGAAGTTAGGGATGTTACACTTAACAACATAATTTGCTATGTCCAACTTCATTCTAGGCCACTAGAAACTTTTCTTAAGGTCTTTATACATATTAGTGGTGCCTACATGGGTTATATGTAACACCTAGGTTTCATGAAAACGACAAAAATAGGCTAGACATAAAAGAGAGTCCTCTAAAATGAATCCATTAAGGCCAAATAAAATTAGGATAAAATTCTAAATATTAGAAAATGATGAATCAAGGCTTAGGATGCCCAGAAACTAGAGCCAGAATGACTAAATAAAATTCTAACAAAATGTAGTGGCATTATCATAATTTTAGGTAACTTTTAGAAAACTCAAAGGAGAGATCTTTAAATGGAAAATTGAGTTTTCCAAAGTTTTTAGAGGCCACAAAAACTATAGGAATCTCTAAAATAGTTAAAACCCCTCTAGTTTAAGTTTTAGAATGTCAATGAACCTGAACTTTGACTCTTTCGTTCGAGAAGGTTTTAGACTCAATTTGAGTGATTCCAAAGGCTATTTAAAGGTTAGAGAACCTAAATTTTATGATAGAAATGACAATTTTTGAAAAGGATTTAAAATGAGTATAAAATGAAAAAGCCAAGAATGAGGGAAAAAATTGGCATTTTAAAAAGCTTCTTAAGAATCCTTAGCTATATATAGGTGGCACCCCACTTCTCCCTCACATTGGGTCAACCTAAATTCTATCCAAGATGTAATGTCCAATTTTTGTAAAAACAATGAAATAAAATATGTTTTCAAAGTAAGTCCTTTGAAATGAATTGGTTAAGTTTCAGAAAAATTAGAATGATGATTTAGACATTAAGAAATGAAACTAGGAGACTAGAGGTACCCTAAAATAGAGGCCAAAATAACAAGACATAATTAAGGAAATAGCTACGTAATGTAATGGAATTTTTGTAATTTTGGGCAAATTTTGGAATTCTCATAGGAGGGCTTTTTAAATGAAAAAATTGAGTTCTTTGGGGTTTTTAGAGGCCCTGAAAACCATGAGAAGCCCCGGGACAGTTAAAACTCCTTCGGTGTATATTTTATAATGTTGATTAATCTGAACTTTAACCCTTTCATTTAGGAAAGTTTTAGCTCTAATTTGAGTGATTCCAAAGGTATTTTATAATATTGAGGATGTAAATTTTGTGATAAAAAAGACAATTATAAAAAAGGAGCTAAAATGAACTGGAAACGAAAATGCCAAGATTAAGGGATAAAATTGAAATTTTTGGAAGCAAGTCTTGAACCCTAGCTATATATAACACCACGCCCCACTCTTCCCTTCACTTAGCTCATTTTTTTTCTGCCCTAAACTAGAGATAGAAGCAAGGGAGTGAGGTGCATAAGGGAGAGGAGAAAGGGAAGAGAAAAAGCAAGCAAAAGGTATCATTTTTCATGGATTTTTTTGGTTTCTCTTTAGCAAACTCCTTCTCCTCCATCTTCCCTTCTTTCCTATGGTTTTATTGAAGCTTTTAGGTCTATTTTGAGGTCAGAGAAAGGAGGGAATTTTCGAGTTTGGAAAGGAGAAGCTAACTAAAATGAAGATTAAGCTAAGGAAACCAAGAAACCAAGGTATTTTGCCATGCTTCAAGCTTGATGTTTCTTGTTCTTCCTTTTGCATAATTTGACCCATATGAGACCATCCCTAAGGAGTTAAATTTCTAGCTAAACCAAGAGTGAATCTTAGGAAAATGAGGGAGAAGAACAAGAATATGCAAAGGAAATAGCAAAATAACCATTATATTTCAAGATAAAAAAGTTAGGGTTTCATGTGTTCTCTTAAAACTCTGTTTTGATACAAGGATTCCTAAGCTAAAATGAATGTTTATATGAGCTCTAGAGATCCCTAAGAAGCTTCCCACATGCATCTCCCATCAAGAAAACAAAGCAAACTCACTTGATGTTCACTTGGTTCATAGCCACGACCTAGACTAGATGAAGTACTAAGGGATAGTTTTAATTTGTTCCAAGCTTGATTTTGAGTCATATATGATGGGAGAAGATGAGAGGAAGCCTTAGAAAAATTTTAGTAGCCATGGATAGTGAGATGTAGTTATAGGTTCAATATTATGACTTAAAGAAGCAACACCTAGCTAGGCTCCATGAAATGAATGTGTGATGGCTCCAAGAGACTTTAATGGAGTCAAGAACCTTAGATAGATGGAAAGAATGGAGCAAAGATAATGTTTTCCTACGGTTGCTTCATTAGGTGCATTATAGAACCATAAATAAACCTTAGAAGCAAGTTAGGTTTTCTAATGAGTGTGTGGCTTTATAAATTGTTCCAAGAGAGTAATTGGCTTCCATATAATGTGTCTAGGCCAAGGGAAACAAGTCCCACCTTCTTGTGAGTGTGTGGCCATGGGAGAGAAACTAAATTCAAGGAAGAAAGTGTGCATTTGTGATAAAGATAGCTCTCTTTTCTTTCTCTCATGCATGAATGGATGTTTATCTTATCTTTGAATATGTGTATGTATGTTTTGATCCATGAAAAATGTTTTAGAAAGTGTTTAAATGCTATGGTACCACGATATTATGTTATATATTTAAATGATGCTTTATGAATTTGCCTTGGTTTGCTTGAGTGTGGTGAAGCTAAAAATCCCCTAGCCATGGTAAGGATGAGCTAAGACCCCTCAAGGATGGTTAAGACTAAACCAAAAGTCTTCCAAGAATAAGGCTTAGTTAAAAGCCTTTAAGAAATGGGTGAGGCAAGTCCAAGATCTTCAAAGAGAAAGGGTGAGGCTAAACCACTTGCTTGGTAAGCCTATGTATGTTTTATAGCCATGCATGCATTTTAGACAGGGATTTGCATTCTTTATGTATAGTTGAAAGGGAGAAGAGCTATTGGAATTCCTAAAATCTCATCATTTCCTCCCCATTTATCTAACATGACTAGGTGGACCAAGTGAGCCAAGAAATGGAAGCCACCAAGCCTAAAGGAAGGAGATTGACAACAAAGTGTGTGATTTTGCTATTTTGTAGTCATATGAATGGCATATGATGTAATCTAATGTTGTATATGATGTATGAGCCCATGAACACTTATAAATATAAGGATATATCATGTATGTATGAGATTTGATGCCATATGTTTGATATAGCAATTTTTGGGCATTGAATGGCAAGATCTAGCTTATGTATTCTTATGTATATCTTAGGGTGAGAGAGTGAGTTTATGAAATCTAAGTTTGTGCACCTTTGAGACATATTTAGTAGACCATTTTGGTGCTTTTCGATGTACTCAAGTGGCCATGAAAACCCTGGAAGCAATTTTGGACCATTTAATACTCATTAAAGACACAAAAATGACCAAATTGCAAGTCAAGACTTGAACAAATGAATGAATTTGCCCATGAAATTTGGCATGCATATAGATCATATCCAGAGCTATTTGGAACCTAAAGACCAGATTATTTAAAGCTCTGTGGAATTAATTATGATTTTTTAAAGTTGCCATTTTTCTGTTGTTCTGGTATAAGCACGGTTCATATGGTTAGTTTCTTGTGCTATGTCATTTGAGGCCCAAATGGTGTCCAATGCTTATGAAATTTTACAAACATAAACTAAACATGATAATATTTCTAGGGCCACTAAGATAACCCCAATTGGATATTTAATCAGGGAGATATGAATTTTTGAAGTTCAGTGATAGTCTAGTAGTGATAGACAACCTTGGTTACTATTCCATCGATTTCCCATAGCTAAACGTCCTTGTTGTGGTCTAAACTTATTTTTAACATAAATTAGACCTCTTTAGCTTTCCATAATGTTATATTGTGTGAAATTTCAGGCTTTCTAAAATTAGTTATGATTTTTCAAAGTTCATGATAGAAAGCTGGACCATGAACCCGAGGCAGCACGTATGAATTCTATGTATATACTCCCTTAGCTAGAGTTCTTGGCCACTTCTTGAGATGGTTTTAAGTTTTATTTGTGTATTTAAATATAATAATGAGATGGATGACTTTATATGGTCCATGGGGAACAAAATGAAAAATTTATCCAGGACGTAACACAATTTAATTGAATATTTTTAATGGCTTTTTCCTTGGGAACTTTGTGTAGTCCAAGAAAATGAGTCTAGTAATGATATGAGATGAGCTAGAATAGTATGAAATGAGGGAAATGAATATGGTGTTAGACAAGATCTAGGAGAAGTTCTACAAAAAGTGGCGCATAAGAGGGAGATTCAAGGGAGGAGAAAAACCTAGGAAAAGGTATGGAAAATCAAGGAATTTCTTTCTCCTTCCTTCATTGAACTTGTTCTCCTTCTTCTCCTCTTCCTTTTTATGGTTTTGGTGCATGATTTGGATCTATTTTGAGCCATGTTTAGAGGGGAGAAGGCTCTTGAAAAGGCTAAGGAATCAAGGTATTTTCATAGCTTTCCTTGCTTCTTTCTTCTTGCTCTACCATGGGTGAGTTTCGACCTTATATAGAACAAGTAAGAAGGAGGAAAATCTGACCTAAACCAAGCATGAAACCTAGGTTTTTAAGGGTAAGGAATAAGTAGATGCAAAGAAATTCCAAAAAGAAATATTCGTTTTCAAGTTTCGAAAACCTAAGGTTTCCTTTGCACCTTAGTATGTATGAAGCTTTCTAATGATATTTCTAATTGTCTATGAGTATATATGAGTTTTGAGATGCCTAGAAAGCCTCACATATGCCACTTCCTTCAAGGAAACAAAGCTAACTCCATGGGTCCCTAAATAAGCCTATGCCTCGACCTAGATAAGTAGAGGTACCTAGGGAGAGTTTTAAATTTTTCTAAGGGTAGAAAGAGACTAAATATGATAAAAGAACATCAAAGGAAGGCTTGGAAAAAAATTAGAAGCCTTGGTTTAGGTGATGGAAGTGTAGGCTCCATAATAGGACCTAAGTAAGCAACTTGTGTCTAGGCTTTTGGGAGTGAGGTTGTGATGACTCCAAGGGGCTTAAATGAAGTCAAGAGACCTAGATGAAAAGAGAGAATGGAACCAAGACCTTGAATTCTAGCACTTGCTTCATTAGGGCTCATATGAAACTATTATGTAACCATAGAATAAAGTGAGCTTTCATAGAGAGTGTGTGATGCTAGAGCTTGCTTCCATGATATAATTGTTTCCTATTTGATGTGTTTAGGCCTAGGAAATTAAGCTTCACCTAGTTGCAAGTGTATGGCCAAAAAAAGGAAGGAATAGCTAGAGAAAAAGTGTGTGAATCTTGCTTCAAGGTAGCTCTTTAACTTTTCTCACATGCATAACTTGGTTGTTTTCTTGTCATTGAGTACTTGTGCGTATATTTGAGCCATGAGAAATGTTTCTAGGCTATGCTTACATGTTATGGTACCATTATGTTTCTTGAAATGTGTTTATGAATGCTTTATGGCTTGCATGGGTTTGGTTGTGCCAAAAGTCTCTTAGCATGGATGAGGATGAGCTAAAAGTCCCTAGAAACGGGTGAGACAAAGCCAAAAGTCTTAAGAAGAGTGAGGTTTAGTCAAAAGTCCCTTAACAGTGAGTGAGGAAATTCCAAAAGTCCTAGGAAAGATAAGTGAGGCTAGACTAATGCCCTTGAGAGTTTATGCTTGTTATGTATGAGTTATGTGATAAGGAAAATGTCTTGAGCATGTATGCTAGTTGCTTAAATATCATGCATGCATTCTTTGACTTGTTTATTCATCCATTATGTATGTTTGAAAAGGTTAAGAGCTATTGGGACTCTTTGAATCTCACTCTTCACCCACACATGTTTAACCACATCTATGTGAGCCAAGTAGACAAGGAAATGGAGGTGAACAAGCATGAAAAGCAAGATTATGACAACAAGATAGAGAAATGGCTTGTTTAATTGTATTTTGATGTCAAACTATGTACCCATGAGATGTATCTATGATGTAAACCTTTAAGCATGTTTTAATATATGTACAAATAGTGTATGTATCAATATGGAAGCGAGATGAATAAGAATGTGAGGTTTGCTACTCCTTTGCCATTATATAACTTGATATTCTTGTGTATATATGGATGTGGCAAGGTGATATTGAGCTCCATGGTGATTTGGATCATTTGGCATGTTTTTATGTATGGTGTTTATGCTTTTAAACTTACCCAAGTGGTTGTGGAAAGCAAGAAGGGTCATTTGGTGTCTTGAGATACCATTTTGAACATCAATTTTGACCAAATGATGTGCTAAACCAAAGTATGACAAAATTAATTATGTAATGCCATATTATATTCTAACATTGAACTTTGTCTCTCAAGTGAGATTATACAATTCATTCAAGAAATCTCAAGAAACACATTAAAATAATGAATTTAATTGCATTGCATAGTAGATAAATTTTTCATTTCAAGTCTTTGAGACCCAATGAGCTCATCAACAACATTCTCTAATTATTTTTCATATATACAAATCATAACATTTTCAAAAAATGGCACAAACCATGGATCAAGGGTCAAAAAACCCAAAATTTTCTTCATTTCCTGCGGTTGTACAATGGCAGATTTCAAGGGCAGCTTTGAAAAATCATAACTAAATGTAGAAAAATCAAAATTATACAAACCATAGCTTTCAAGAAATATCTAAATGTTAGCTTTACATAAAAATAATTCCATGACATAAGCATAGCCTTTGGAACACATTTGACAATGAAATAGCCACAAAGGTTTGGCTATCCCTGGTACTGATATAGTTTATTGTCATAAATTTAAAAAATGTGCAATTAATTTCAAAAAAATTAAATCCATATAAATGGTACCAATCTGGAAAGATACAAATGTTAACTAGAGGGGAAAAATAACTCCAAACTAGTCTAGGCACATCTACACCTAAAAAACTAATCAAACAGTGACATAGGTCTGACTGGATGCCTGATATTGGATAACAACTTCAAAAATTAATATCTCCCTCTCTATACATACAAATGAGGTACTTCCAATTGGCACAAGTCACTGGGAAGGTCTAATTTTTATTTGTAAAATTTCGTGGCAATTGGAAATCATTTGCCCCATAAGTTATAAAGTTTTATTTTGGACCAGAATAAACAGTGCACTAAACCAAAATCAGAATTTTTGCAAACTTTAAAAGTTTATCAAATATTCTGTAGACCTCCAAATAATACCCACTTTAACTTTCCAAAAAGATCTCAACAAGCTTTAGATGCAAGCCAAATTTATACTAAGAAGAGTTTATTTGGATAAAAAGTGACATAACTCACCAATTTGGTAAATTTTTCCTCTCATAAGGTATCACTTTGATCCAAATGGCTTTCCTTTGAGTTTGACACCTTTTGGATAAGTTTAAAAGCATGAATATGACTTGTAGGAATTGCTCAAGTGATTCCAAATACCATGCATCTCATTTTGACCATCTCACACCTAAGAATACATACATTCAAGTGTGCACCCAAGTGTTCAATTTCCATATGTCCATTGTCTTGGCACTATACAAGGTTCATACATCATTCATATATAATATTATATTTATTCATGATCTTACATTACAAAAATAGCATGTACAATATCACTCTCACATTGATACAAAAAGAAAACTACAAAAGGTTTAAAGTATAGCCCTTTAAAGCTCTTGGTTTGCTTTCTTTGCTTCTTGTGAGCTACCTATACAATTCAAGATGGAAGAGGAAAGGGGAGTGAGATTCTAAGAATCTCAATAGCTCACACACCCATTCACATACACATTCAAGGCATATACACATTGAAGCATGTGTATGGAAGGTATGGCAATCATAAATTATGCAAGGTAACAATTCTCATGTCATTTATTCACATTCAAGCTAACGCCATGTTCTAAGGACTTTTGGTTTTGTCTCACCTCATTTTTAGGACTTTTGGATTTGCCTCACAATTGGCCTAAGGACTTTTGGCCTTGTCTCACCCATGCCATGAGACTTTTAGCATCTCCTTACCTTCATTAAGGGACTTTTGGCATCACCTCACCCACATGAGCCATTTCCATAACTATAGTTATTCAAGAAGACACATTGGTACCAATGTAATGTCAAAGCATCAAGTGACATATTCTCAAATCTCAAAAGCATACACAAACACACAAAGACATACATATGCACACAAGAATGCAAGGAGAATAAGGTGGAGAGCTACCTTGAATTTATGCAAACTTTTCTTGATCTTTTTTATGAATGCTAGTTTTATATACATAAATTCTCCTAATTTTGACACTTTAATAATTAGATATAGCTGGAATTTGACTTTAATTGGCCATTTTATACATTTTAGGAATTAATTTGTAAATTATTGGTTTTTAATGCTTAAATTTATCTTTAACAATTTTGTGAATATTCCTATGTGATTTTTGTCTATTATTCTTGCAGAATGTTTTGATGGACAATTAGTATTTGAATAGGAGATTGGTTTGGAGAAGAAGTGGAGGTTTGCCAAGTCCAAGGAAGCCATGCATTCCATCTTCTCATTCTCACATCTCTCCTTCACTTGGTCTGCACACACATATCACTCATGGGTCTTTCTATGTAGGCAACTCCTCCACATCACCCACTTACGCTTTAAGTTTCATCCTATCACACACATGGTAGCTTTTATCACATAAACACATAGGCATGGAAGGGTTCACATGCATGGCTTATTCATTCACTTACACACTCTCATGTTGCACCCACATGCATCATTACATAATCACATCACTCACTCTTATGTTGATTCATTTCAACTTCACATGCTTCACATAGCAGTTGTAAGAGGCACACACTCATTCTTCCATGTAAACATAAATGCAAGGCACGTGTACAGCACCTCCATTCACACACAAGGCTACACATCATTCACACATGCACAGAAACATATGAGGCAGATGGGATGAGTAGGAAACAGAGGATGCAGTCTCAGGTTTATGAATGAAGTGAACCACACGTCCAACTCTCTTATTCGCATGCATGAAGCCATAACATCCCATGATCAGAGGATGCAGCACATGAAGAATATAAAGAGAGAGCTTTGAGAAGAGGTCTCGAGTTGAGAAGATGGAATGGAAGACTTTCAACGTGAACAAAGTGATGGGCTGCAACAAAGAAATGAGTAATGATGCATGTATATGGGTTTGTGAGCAGAACAGAGAAGAATCACATACATTCCATATAGACAGCAACAAGGACAGTGTTTGAAGTGAAGGTATCCAAGGGCTAGTTAGAACATGGATGATGCTTTGTTGTGGAATAGCAGAGGATGATTATTCAGGTCTAGATTGAGAGATAAACAGTAAAACACATGAGGTGAAGCCACGAGATCATGAAGCTGAGCAGGAAAGAAGTGTGGGAAGAATTTAGGGCTAACGTGGAAGAGAGAAGCACGTGGGAAGAAAATGAAGAAGAAGCTACATGAAGGACCACGTGAGAAAGAATTAAATGGGTACATTAGCACGTAAGTAAGAAGAAAAAGAGCTACGACCAATACGTATGAAGAGAATAGAGCACGTGAAGGATAAAAAAAATAATATGGGAGGAGCACATGATTCATTAAACACATATAAGCAGAATGCTATTAAAGGAAATCCACCTCATCCATTCAAAAGAAGAGACTAAACTGACGTTATAAGGCATGTGAAAAATAAATGAAGCAAGAGGGGGGCTAGACACATGATCCATCGAATAAAATATTCCATCTAGAACCCATCGTGATTCATTCATTCCATATGCATTCATTCATGCCCCTTCGTCCAGCAGCCACTCCACACCATTTTCCTCTATTTTACCATAAAATGAAGCTTTAATTCTCTCCCTTGTGGCTAGCTAAGAGGAGGCTCTTGGAGAAGCTTGAATCCATTTATTAGAAAGGGATTTTTAGCTAAGATTCTCATCTCTTTCTACACTTTTCTCTTTCTTGTATTTTCTTGGTTAAGATTGTATTTGATTAGAGATTTGTGTTGTTTACAATTAGTGGCTAGTTAGACACTAATTAGGAGATTGTTTTTGTTAATTAATTGATTGAATCAAGTGTTGAATTTTGCATTTTCCTACCATATTCCCAAGTGTGCAATCAAGGTGTTTGATGAAATGTTTGTGAGAATTAGTGTGCCTAATTGTCTAATTTGAGGATTCCTTAGAGTTTGATTAGTTAATTAAACATCCTAGGGTGTTAATTCAGAGGCTAATTGGTCAATTAATCAATCAAATTGAGTGTTCAAAGATCTTAATGGGAGTTGATGTAACACCCTAAATTTAATTAAGGTGCTAATAATGAATCTGGGTTAATTAAGAATATTAATATAGAATAATCGGGTAAGTTAAGTGAATGGAAATTTTGAGAGATAAATTATTAATATGAGTTGAGAATTAATTAGGATAGAAACTTCATCTAGGCCTAAATTAATGTAGGAGATCATGATAAAAGGCTAATGTAGGCCCAATAAGTTAGGTGCAGACCCAATCTAATTTAATGAATTAAAGGCCCAAGACCCAACTTCCATAAGCTCTTATAAATGGCCCAATAAACTTTGTGCAGACCCAAAACAATGGTGTTCTTAAAACTAGGTCTGGCCTAATGAAATTTTGTAGCCCAACACCTTAAAGTTAGCCCAACAAAGCTAAAAATCTAAAGCCTATTTGGAGTTGGATCTTAGAGCAACCTATAACCCATAGAAAACCCAACTTAAAGCCTAAAAACTAACCTAGCCTCCCCCCATTCTGCAGAACCATAAGAAACACACACAAAATTCGGAGGTCCAAAGGAGAGGCTAGGGTTCTTGGCATGTTTCCACATTTTTCCACTTCTAAAGTAAGATTCAGCCAAGGTAATAGTTATATAACTTAATCCTCTCATCTTTCTCTTTAATTTAACCTGATTAATGTTCCAATTATAGCACTTTCACTTACACCTAAAATTTAAAGCTTGCCATTTGATATTTCCATGGTGAAATTTCGTAGGTTGAGGTTAAGGCTGACATTAGGTAAGTATAAACTCATCTTCTTGATGTATTTCTGCTGGTTTGAGACCCCAATGATTGGATTATAGTATGGGTATTAATTTTTTTACAAATTTTCTTAGGATTTAAGGTGATATATTGAAGTTTCTGATAGAGGACACCTCCATTCCGAATTTTAGGACTTTGTAGTATGGGGGAGGATTTTGTACCACTGGTGGTTTTTGCAATTTGTCTACAAGTGAGGTAACCAAGACTATATTAATTTCATACGTATATCTATTTTAATTTTCATATTTACTGTACATGAATGATTTGAAATGCTGAATGAATTAGTTGGCTATCTATTGTATTATGACTGGACCTTATGAGTCTATGGTGGAGCTATGGTGCGGCTGCTACCTGTGCATGTGTTTCGATTGGGCATCGAGTTATGATCAAACCTTAGATGCACTGAGCCCTAGTTGTGCTCAATAGGGAGTAGGTGCTATGGACGGGCCTCTCCCGGTATTAATGGCCTTTAACATGTGGAATTATGATTGCTAGTATAGGATAGTAATCAAGATAGCCTAATTGTTTCATTTACTGATGTGATTGGTATGTTTTTCTGATGCTTATGTGGAATCATGTATGTATGCTAATTAAACTGGAATATATAATGGAACTTGCCTTAGTTATTGAGATTCACATCTCACCCTATTTCATGGGATTATACTTTCAGGTGAAGGCTCTTCAGGTAAGGATAAGGGGAAGCAAGTGGATGAAAATCTATAAGCTCTAACTATGTGGGGAGAAGGCTACACTTAGGCTGATTTGTTTAGTATAGATGCTAAATTTTGTATTCCTTTTTGTATAGCATCATCATGTAATCATGTTACTAAGTGTAGGCTCTTATATTTTGATTACTTAGGATGTATTTATTGAGGAGTTAGGCCTCATCTTAACTTAGTATTGGATATATGAACTTATAGTATCTGATATGTGAACTTTGTTGAAGTTATGATATGGTTTACCATTTGCGAATTATAATCATGTGATGCATTAGATATTGATATGAACCATTGATGTATGAAATCTCTAACAGAATGTATATCGAATGTTAATTGTCAATAGTGCATGAATTCTTGTTGTTATTACTCTATGGACTTGTTGATATAGGGTAGTTGAGGATTGAAAATTTACATTTAAGTTTTGAATTGGCAATGGTAGAATAGCTGGGTGATTAGGGTAGATAAATACCATTAGAGTCATATAAAATAAGAGAAAGTGGTCCTAAAGTATTCCTAAGATGAGAATTAAAGTGTATGGGATGAAATTTGGGAGATGTAGTTACAGGAGGGAGTCACACCGTGGCTAAGAAGGCCACGCCGTGGCCAAATGAGTGACAGAGGCGAGGGGCGTCATGGTATAAGGCATCTTGCTGCGGTGTAAGCAAAGAAAATTAGCCTGGAGAGTAACAGTGATAAGGAACACCGTGGCTTGAGGAATCTTACCGTGGCTCAGTACAAACAAAAATCGCCTAGGAGGATGGCAGAATAAAATCTCGTCGCGACGCAACATGTACCGCCGCGGCACTAGTCGAGGAAACTAAGTAAGGAGTGTCCAATAGCGCTTCTCACCGTAGCGCAAGTGTATTCC
The DNA here is from genome assembly GCA_026724425.1 of Erythrophleum ivorense. Lineage (NCBI taxonomy): Eukaryota > Viridiplantae > Streptophyta > Magnoliopsida > Fabales > Fabaceae > Erythrophleum > Erythrophleum ivorense. The sequence goes on from JAIUCV010001152.1 coordinate 21,807, forward strand.
ACTGAGGCGAGAATCATGGGACTTAGAACAATAGCTTCAGGAGGCATTTCCACTGTTGCACCATGTAGGTTGGCTGGGCGATGGTCTAGTCATGGCAAATTTCGCATAAATTGCCCAGTGGTTCCTAAGAGTAACTAAGCCATGACGCGAAAGGTCGGGGCCGCGGCTTAGGTCTCCAAACCCCTACCTTTAGCCTAGAAACCCTAGTTTCTTCAATGGTAATGCTAGGAAATGATATAGGAACACTTATGGTAGGTTTTTGTATGTTGAAATTGATGGATGGATGAATCATAAACCCCTCATAATAGTATTATCTCTTTTATTCATTCTTACATTTGTGGTTGTTTAGTGATGACCCTAATATCAAGGTCTAAATTTCCTTATATTTTCCTAATGTAATAAATTGTAACGACTTCAAACTTTGATCATTAATTATTAATCGCGTATTTGACCATAATTATTATGTGTAGAAGATAGGGTTGTCACAGTTGAGGTCTCAATTAACATTAAATTGCTAGTCTCTTGAATCTTGAATGGTAATTCAAGATCATTTGCCAATGAACACGAATAGGGACTCTTAGACTAGAATTAATTACAATTAGATTAGGATAAGGATAGTGGATACCAAGGGATGATTTCAAAGTCAGTCACAAGTCTATCATTCACCTCATTAGTTCATGCAATTAGGAATTTAAGAATTTTAATTCAATCAAAAACCCCCTAATTTAGATAGTTCTAGGATCCTTTAACACTTAGAAAGCCTAATTACATTGAACTCCAATTATAAGGAAGATGACCTAGGTTGTGCCACTAATTATAAATTTAATCCAACCTAGTTTATTTTGAGGGTTACACGACAGACCTCTCACTTTTCCTTCCCCCTTTTCTACCTCACAAGTGCACCTAGGTGGGTGGATGTTCTCTTGGCCTAGGCACTATAAACAATACATAATGACACACTTGAAGTAAGCCAAGACACTAAACTAAAGCTTGAATACACACTTGGTTTCATAAGTGACATAATGGTTCCATAATTCATCCAATGAAACAACTCTCATATTTCAAGTTCTAGGCTCCATTCTTTTGTTATTTCTAGACTTCTTGGACTCATTTAAGGTCCTTGGAGCCCTCACACGTTCACTTGCATAATTGGAAACCTAAGTTGCTTCATAAAGCACCATTATGAACACCATTGCTCCATCTCTCATTTCATGGCTCTTAAATTTTTTCTAATGATTTCTCCCATCTTCTAATATTATATAAAGTCCCAAACCAAGGTTAGAACAAATTAAAACACTCCCCAGCTCTATGAACTAGCCTAGGTCAAGACAAGCACACCAAGGAAGGTTCATAGAGTTCTTGATTTTTTCTTGATGGGAGAGCCACTTGGGAGGGTTTCTAGAGGTCTTAGGAGCTCAAGAAAATATTCAAATAGCCAAGGAAATATTCACACAGAATCAGATTTTACAAAACCCTAAAGAACCCTACACTTTTCTATCTTGATTTCTATTGGTTTTTCTTAAAATTTCTTGCCATATTCCTCTTCCTCATGGTCTAAAACCCTAGTTCCTCTCTTTTTTTTTAGCAGAAAAACCTCCCTCTATATGGTTCTATTATTGGCCGAAATCATACACATCCATAGGGGAAGGAGAAGAAGCAACAATAACAAGCATTTACCTTAGTTTTCTTATCCTTAAGCAATTAGAACTACTCTTCCTAATTTCTGGACCAAAAGAGAACCATTCATCTTAAGAAAACTATAGAAAGAAAGCATGGAAGGAGAGGAGCAAGGTTTGAGGTAGAAAGAGCATGAAATTCCACGGATTTACTTATCTTTTCCTTGATTTTTCTCCTCCTTTTTCTTCCCCTTCTTGTGCGCCTAAGGGAGCAGATCATATTCTGTATTTTGGGCAAAAAATTTCATGCTTAAGAAGCTGAGAGAAGAAAGGAGAAGTGTGTAGGAGCTTTTGGAAACATACTTTTTCAAAAATTTCAATTTCATCCTTTTGTAATGGCAATTTCGTTTCGGCTTCGTTTCAGCTCCTTTTTGAGAATTGTCTTCTCTGTTATAAAATTTAGGTTCCTAATTTAATAAAATGCTTTTGGAATCACTCAATTTGGAGCTAAAACTTTCCCGAATGAATCTGTCAAAGTTCGGGCTCATCGACATTAAAAAATGTACACCGGAGGGGCTTTACTAGTCCTGGGGCTTCTTATAGTTTTTGGGGCCTTTGACAGCCCTGGGTAACTCAAATTTCCCATTTAAAAAGCCCTCCTATGTGTTTTTCCAAAAGTTGCACTTATTTATGAAAATGCTATTATGTTTCGTAAGTTTTTGTCATAAATTATTTCTCCATCCTAACTCTATTTTTCTTTCCGTTTGAGCCTAGAAATTATTATTTTTAGAAATCTAGGACTCTACCCAATTTTTTGGGGACATTATCTAGCCCATTTCAGAGGACTTGCTTTTATATGGCTCATTTCATCATTTTACGAAAATTATGTTCGTTACATTTTCCACTCCCTTAAACTAAATTTTGTCCTCGAAATTTAAATATGTACCTTAGGGAAATAGATCTGGATATTTCTATCTCATCTCATCTTCTAGCTCCCAGGTTGCCTTCTCAGATTTCAGACCCTTCCAGACGACTTTTACCAGAGGCATGTTCTTGTTTCTCAGCTGTTTTAGTTTAATGTCTACAATCCTCTCTAGCGTCACTATATAGGAAAGATTTTCTTGCAATTGAATATGCTCATATTCTATGACATGTGAGGGGTCTGGTAAGTACTTTTTCAATTAGGAGACATGAAAAACATTATAGACTTGGGCTAGGTTAGAAGGTAGGGCTATCCGGTAGGCCACGGATCCAATTTTCTCAAGGATTTCAAATGGGCCAATATACTTAGGACTGAGCTTCTTTACTTCATAGACCGACCTACCCCAGTCATTGGAGACACCCAGATGAATACATGGTCTTGAGTCTCAAACTTTAACGGCCTCCTTCTTCTATTGCTATAACTCTTCAGCCTATTCTGGGCTATAAGGAGTTTTTTTCTAATCAATTTTATATGCTAAGTGGTCTGGTTAACTAACTCAAGTCCTAGTGAGCTCCTCTCACTTAGCTCAACCCAATATAATGGAATTATAGTTGTTATTGTAAGCAAACTCTGCTAATGGTAGATACGCATCCTAGTTACCCTTCATCTCTAACACACATGAACATGTCCTCTAGGGTTTGGATGGTCCTCTTCGTCTGACCATCTATTTGGGGGTGGTAAGCAGTGCTAAACTGCAACCTGGTCCCTAAGACATGCTGTAACGACCTCTAAAAGTTCAATGTAAACCTGGGGTCTCTATTCCATACTATGCTACTGGGTACTCCGTGAAGTCACACTATCTCATGTATATATAACTGGGCTAATCTATTTAATGAATAAGTAGCCCTAATCACTAAAAAATGTGCGGACTTTGTTAATCTATCTATAACTACCCAGATAGCATTGTGTCCAGAGGATGTCCTGGGTAATCCCATAACGAAATCTATAGTTATACTATCCTATTTCCACTCTGGGATATCTAGGGGTTGCAATAATCCAGCCGGTCTCTAGTGCTCTATCTTAACCCTTGGCATACTAAACATCTTGCCACATAATCTGTGATGTCATTTTTTATTCCTGGCCACTAAAAAATTCTTTTAAGATCTTGATACATCTTGGTGGCCCCTAGGTGAATAGTATATTTACTCTTATGTGCCTCTTCTAAAATTCTCTCTCTCTCAATTTACTATTATTAGGCACACAAATTCTATCCTTATATACTATCACACCATCCTCAGATACCCTGAAATTTAAGGTTTTAACTTAGGAAATTTTACTTCTAATTTGTCTAAAAAACTCATCCTCTCTCTGGGCATCTAAGATTTGGACTCTTAACTCATTTTCAATCTAGGTCTCACTCAAATATAATCTACCTAGTACCAGTTGGCAAGAGAGATTCAAATTTCTAAATTTCTTTAGGAGCTCTTACTCCCTAATCATCATATGGGCGGCATAGATGGATTTTCTACTTAAGGCATCGGCCACCACATTGGCCTTACTTGGATGATGTTTCAACACATAATCATAATCTTTTAGGAATTCCATCCATCTCCTTTGTCTCATATTAAGTTCCTTCTAATTGAATAGGTATTTCAAACTCTTATGGTCACTACAGATTTCTATACTCACACCATACAAAATAGTGCCTCCAAATCTTAAGAGCAAAGACTATTGTGGCTAACTTTAGGTCATGTGTAGGATAGTTCTCCTCATGAGGCCTCAACTGCTTAGAGGCATATGCCACTACCCTACCTGTAATATTTGAGTTTCATTAAACGATAGAAACAAGTACATTTTCAAAGAAAGTCCCCGAAATGAATTAGTTAAGGTCCTAAAAAATTTGAATAACATTCTAGACTCCTAAAAATAAGAATCCTAGGCTTAGATAGAAAGAAAAACAGAGCTAGAATAAAAAAACAAAATTTAACGAAAATTTTATGAAATGTTATGGCATTTTCATAATTTTGAGCAAATTTTAGAATTCACATAGGAGGGCTTTCTAAATGGAAGTTTTGAGTTCTCTGGGGTTCTCAGAGGCCCTCAAAATCATAGGAAGCCCCAAGACAGTTAAAACCCCTCCAGTGGACTTTTTCAATGTTGGTGTACCTGAACTTTGACAGATTCATTTGAGAAGGTTTTAACTCTAATTTGAGTGATTCTAAAGGCATTTTACTAAATTGGGAACTTAAATTTTATAATGAAAAAGATGGTTCTAAAAAAAGAGCTAAAACAAATTAGAAACGAAAATGCCAAAAATGAAAGACAAAATAAAAATTTTTGAAAAGTGTTTCTTCTTCCCACCTATAAATAGATGGCACCCCACCTCTTCACTCATATAGATTCACATGTTTTTACCTTAAATCAGAGTGAAAACCCTAGGAGAGTGGCACACAAGAGGAGGAGAAATCAAAGGCTTAAGGTATGAAAATTTGGTAGTTTTTTATGCTCTTTCCTTTCCAAACCTCTTCTCCTCCATTTCCCTTTCTTTCTTGTGATTATATTGAAGTATATAGAGCTGTTTTAAGAGAGAAATTAAGGGAAAAATTCGGACTTAAAGAGAAAAGGCCAAAGAAGACAAGATTCAAGTGAGAAAACAAAGGAAAACAAGGTAATTTCTTCTTCTATGGTTGCTACGTCTTGCTCCTCATCTCTCCATATTTTGCCCCACTCAAGAAGCCATAGAAGGGCTTAGTTTTTAGGCAGAACCAAGGGTGATTCTTAGGAAAAAGAGTGTGGAGAATAAGAATATGTAAAGGAAATTAACAAATAACCATGGAAATTCAAGTGTAAATTCTAGGGTTTCATGTGTTCCTTGTAAAATCTGCTTTGAAACCTTAATTTCTATGCCTAAATAAATGTTTAAATGAGCTTCTAAGACCCCTAAAAGTCTCCCCATGTGCTTCCTCCATCAAGAAAAGAAAGCAAAGTCCATTGATGCCATAATGCTTCTTAGTTTCAGCCAAGAAGGGTTTAGATAGCTAGGGATAGTTTTAATTTGTTCCAAGTCCATTTTTGAGTCATATATGATGAGTGAAGATGAGGGGAGACCTTGGGAAAAATTTAGAAACCATAGAAAGTGAGTTGGCTTTATATGTTCCATAATATAACTTAAAGAAGCAACATGTAGTTAGGCTCTTTATTTTAATTGTGTGATGACTTCAAGAGGCTTAAAGGGAGTTAAGAATTATATATGAAGGGAAAGAAAGGAGCCTAGAATTTATTTGATGGATGTTGCTTCGTTAGGTGCATTCTTGGAAACATAAAGGGGTTTATAAACTAAGTTAGTGTGTGAGGAAGTTGTATAGCCTTAGAATTAATTCCATGAACCTAATTGGCTTCTATAAATTGTGTCTAGGCCAAGAGAAATTATTCCCACACTTTTGTGTGTGTGAGGCTGAGGAAAGGAGCATTATCTTAAAGAGAAAAGTATGTGGTTGCATCCAAGGTAACTCACTTCTCCTTCTCTCATGCATGAATATATGCTTGGCTTGTCTTTGAATGTGGTATGTATAATTTTAAGCTATGAAAAGTATTCTAGCATGACTTTTATTTCATGGTGCCATGATATTATATTATGCTTTCATATGATGTTTATTATGTGTGCTTGGGTTTGCTTGAGTGTAGTGAAGCCAAGAACCCTTAAAGTTGGTTAAGATAAAGTAAAGGTCTTTCAAAAGTGAGGTAGACTCCTAAGAGCAAGGTTAAGTTAAAAACTTCTTAAAAAATGGGTGAGATAAGTTCAAAGTCTACAAGTGAATGGGTGAGACTAATCCACTTACTTGGCAAGCCTATGTATGCTATGTATGACTTTTTCAAATGCTAAGATTGCTTCTTGAATGTTCATGTTATGTAATATGCCCATGCATGCATTTGTAAGACATGGTTTGGTATACTTTATGCATAGTTGAAATAGGAGATGAGCTATTGGGATTCTTTGACTCTCATTCTTTCATCTCGAATGTTCTAACATGCTAGGTGGACCAAGAGAGTAAGGAAATAGGAGCCAACCACTTGAGAGATGAAAGTTTGACATTAAAGTGCATGGATTTAGTTACTTTAAGACTTTTTGAATGGAAAATGATGTAATCTATTATTGTATATGACCTACGATCTCTTGAGTATGTGTAATTATGTTAATATGTTATGTATAAATGAGAGATTATGTTATGTGAATACTAGAATGTAATTTGAACATGTAATGGCAATTTTAGTTTCTCAAAGACTTGATACATTAGTATATCAGTGGAAGTAAAATGGCCAAATTGAGATGCATGAGGTTTAGGACCACTTGGGTAGCTCATACAAGTCATATTCAAGCTTTTAAACTTGCCCAAGAGGTGCTAAATATCAATGGAAGTCATTTGGACATTTTGGTATCTTATATGGAGCAAAAATTTATCATATTGAAAATCTATACCACTTTTTATCCAAATGAGCTCTTCTTGATCTGAGATTTGGCACAAAAATAGAGCTTGTTGAGAGCTTTTTAGAAAGCTAAAGTGCAAAATTTTTAGAGGTCTATGGAATATTTGATGAATTTTCAAAGTTAGAAAAAATTCTGATTTTGGTTCATGGTACTGCTCACACTGGTCTGAAAATGAATCTTGTCACTTAGGGGGCAAATGATGTCCAATTGCCACAAAATTTTATAAAGAGAAACTCGACACTCCTAAAGACTTGTAAATGGAATCACCCTATTTGAATGTCTAGAGAGGTAGATATAAGTTTTTGAAATTCCTGCCCAGTATCAAGCATCTAGATTGACCTAGGTTACTGTTTGATTGGTTTTTATGTTTGGACATGCCTAAACTGGTCTAAAGTTATTTTCCCCTTTAGCTAACATCAATAGCTTTCCTGATTGATATCATTTTCATGGATTGGATATTTGTAGAATTAATTGGACATTTTTAAAATTTATAGTAGAAACCTGTATCAGTACCAATAACTAGTCAGACCTCTACACCTTTTCAAATATCAAACATCTTCTTTGTGATGTTTCATGGCATGGAAATATTTTTAGCACAAATTATACATATATAGCTTTCCATGATGGCAAAGAATGCATGATTTTGGTTTTTCTAGAATTAGTTATGATTTTCCAAAATTTGTAACAGAAGTGAGGAAATTCTAGCCGAAATGGTAACTATAAATTTTATGCATTCCCTTACCTTGCATGAGCTCTAGGCCAATTTTTGTGATGAAAATGAGTTGTATTTATATAATTAAATATGAGAATATGATACATGAGTTCATATGGCCCATGAGACACTAAATAAAAATTTTTATACACTACACAATGCTAAAAATTCATTGTTTAATGCCATTTTCTTGTCTTTTATGTGAGTGGCATGGTTTAAGGCATGAGAATAGCATAAAATGAGCTAAGAAATTATGGTGTTACACTACTATGCTGCATCAATACACACCCTAACCCTCTCCTTGAGGCATCACTTTATACCACAAATGGTATACTAGGGTCAGGAATAACTAGCATAAGGGCATGGTCAATCGAAATTTCAACTACTGGAAACTCTTTTCACATCTATCATCCCACACGAGGAGTGTATCCTTATGAGTTAGCCTCATGAGTGGAAAGGCCATCTGAGAAAAGCCCTAAATAAATAGTTGATAATATCCTGCCAAACCAAGGAAACTCTTAACCTCGGTGATAGTCTTAGGTCTATCCCACTGTAATACAGCCTCGACTTTATGGGGATCTATCACGACCCCATCTCGTGATATCACATGACCTAAGAATTTCACCTCGGTTAGCCAAAACTCACATTTAATCAGTTTGACATACAATCTTTTATCTTTCAAAGTCTCTAAGACTAATCTCAGGTGCCTCTCATGCTCCTCAAAAGATCTAGAGTACATTAGGATATCATCAATAAAGACCACAACAAATTTATCTAGATATGGTCTTAATACCCTATTCATATAATCCATAAACACCGCGGGTGGATTCGTCAACCTGAATGGTATCACAAAGAACTCATAGTGCCCATACCTAGTTTTGAAGGCCATCTTTGAGATGTCTTTAGTTCTCATTCTCAGCTGGTAATACCTAGATCTAAGATCTATCTTGAAAAATACAGATCCCTCAGCCAACTGATCTAACAAATAATCTATTTTAGGGAGAGGATATTTATTCATAATGGTAACTTTATTCAATTCTCTATAATCTATACACAATCTCAAGTTACTATCTTTTTTTTCACAAATAACATTGGAGCTCCCCAGGATGACACATTAGGGCGTATAAACCCTTTCTCTAATAGCTCCTTTATCTACTTTTTCATCTTAGTAAGCTCAGTGGGAGTCATCCTATAGGGGGCCTTGAACATCGATCTAGCCCCAGGCATTATATCTATGGGGAGCTCTATCTCTCCCTCAAGAGGTAGGTCACTAAAATCAAAGTCTTTAGGGAAGACCTCTGGGAATTCTCTAACTATCAGGATCTCTTTTATCCCTTCTTCTACCTCAGCCTGAATAGAGAAATAGAGTAAAAGTCCCTAACACCCATGCTCTAAGTGTCTCTCAACCTGGGCAGTAGTTAGAAAAGATAACTCAGCCTTTATCCTAGGTATGATCCCACAAGAAAGTATAGATATGGTGTAGTGTTCACAATCAAGGACAACATTATCAGCAGTCATCTAGTTCATGCCAACAATTAAATCAATGTTATGAAATGGCATACAGATCAAATCAATGGTAGTGTAATAATGGTTAAACTATACAATGACATTTAGGTAAGCATAGGAAGTAATTACGTGGCCTCTAGTGAGTGTGGTGACAGACAAATTAGATGGTAAAGTACTAATGGCCAGACCCAAACGTCTCACACAGTCATAGGATAAAATGAATGACTAGAACCCGAATCAAACATAGCAATCATAGGAAAATCATTCACAATGAGCGTACCTCGAATAAGACTGGAAGATGCACTAGCCTCCTGCTGAGAAAGGGTGAACACCCTGCCCTGGGTCTGTGATCTGGGAAGAGGCGGTCTTAGCAAAGGCACTGAATCCACCTGAGGGCAATTTCTGGCAATGTACCCTAGCTTTCCATACTTGTAACAAGTCACTGTAGACTACTGTGTAGATGACTGAGTCCTCGAGGGCTGTACCTTCTTTCCTTTCAGTGGCCTCTTACTCTACTGCACCTTGCTCTTCTTTTTGTTAGTAGGTGTAGAGCTGGCTCCTTCCTCTGGTCTCGATCTCTTTGATTCCAGAGCCTTTCTCTAGCTAAAGATTATAGCAGCGGGCATAATTTCTCTCAGATTATTTTCTATCACCCTGCTGATCTCCACAATAGCATTGAAGTTTCAGATCCTGTGTGAAGTTACTCTATCTTTGATCTGGGGCTTCAACTCAAGCTCAAATTGCTCGCACCTCTAGGACTCATCGTCATATCTTTGAAGGTAGGAAGAATACCAAGACAACTCTATGAATCTGGCCACGTATTGATCTACCGTCATATCATCAATTTGTTTTAGCCTTATAAATTGCACCTTTTTCTGTTTTCTTATAGAACTGGGGAAATACTTCTCATAAAATTGAACCAAGGAGTTCTCCTAGGTAATTTTCAAATTTCTAGTCTCCATTAGAGACTTCATACTATGCCACCACTTGTTAGCTTCTTTCCATAGCATAAAGGTGGCTAACTGAGCTTTCTGCTTAGGGATGCAATCCATTACGATGAAAATCTTCTCTATCTCCATCACCTAGGCCTCCACTTTGTCTGCATCCAATTTTTGTCAAACACTAGTGGGTTATTCTTTTTGAATTGATTTAATTGTATCTAAATCAAAGGAGGAGTCTGGACTAGCTCTCAGGGAGGTGGGGGTGGAGCACTTGAGGTGGAAGGTTGTAGGGTGCCAGAAGTGGAGGGCTGAGGCAAAGGGACCTCTCTCCTGGCATCTTCCTGTCTAGCCAAGGATTCCTACAACTGTATGATCATTTCATGCTGCTACTAGATAATATACTATTGCTAGGCCATCACGTTCTCAAATCCATCAATCCAATCCTCAACAGTCTAAAATGCCTCCAAATTTTTTGGGACCTTAACTAAGTCATCTCGAGGGACTTCCCTTTGTATCTGGTGAGTTTCATTCATTTACAGAGAAATTGTACGTTACATTTCTCACGTTTTCTCTCATTTTTAGAGAATCGGATGTTACAAATTTTATGGGCAAATTCATTCACTTAGTCAGATCTTGATATTGGGTTGTAAAATGGCTCATTTGGTGTCATCAATGGGTCTCAAATGGTCCAAATTGACTTCTACAACAACCATGGCCATTTGAGCATGTGAGAAAGCACAAAAATGGTCTACCAAACATGTCTCAAAGGTGCACAAACCCAAATTTCACAAACTCACTCATCCACCCCAAGATATACATAAGAGCATACATGCCAAGTCTTGCCATCCAATGTCCAAATCATGCTATTTCATACATATGGCAATATGTAACACCATATATTTCTAGCATGCTTCCGATCATTTCTAAGTCTTACATGATCAATTGAACAAAAAGGAATGGAAAATGACATTAAAATAATGCCTTATTTCGCGTTACGTTGCGTATAAAAATTCCATTCGGTGTCACACGGACCATATGAGCTCATACAACACGTTCCCATATTTAATTACATACATACAACTCATTTGCATAACCAAAGTTGGCCCACAACTCGTGGAACTCAAAGGGGACCATCAAATTCACACTCTTATTTTCGGCCAGAATTTCAGTTTTTCTGTCACAACTTCGGAAATTCATAACTAAATCCAAAAAATTCAAAATCCAACAAAATTTACCATTCCAGAAAGCTCTAGATGTCTACCCCATGATAAAAATAGTTCAACTCATGAAACATTAAGGGGAGAGCATTTGACATCCGAAAAGCCACTGGGGTTGCTGCTGTCTGGGCCACTGGTTCAGTTCACTGATAGGAAGTTTCAAATTTGTAACTAATTCTAGAAAAATTGAAATCATTCATTCTTGGCCATTATAGAAAGCTACAAATGTCTAATTTATTCTAAAAATATGCCCAGGCCATGAAGCATAACACAGAAAACGTTTGACATGCAAAAAGGGGTTAAGGTTCGGACAGCTACTGGTACTGATGCAAGTGTCTGCTATGAACTTCGAAAATGTCCAATTAATTCCATAAAAATCCAATCCATGTAAATAATACCAATTTGGAAATATATGAACGTTAAATCTATGGTAAAAATAGACTCAGACCAGAGAAAGCACTCTTAGCTACCCAAATTCAATGGAACAGTGACTCAAGTCGTGCTGAGCTACTGCTACTGTCCCAGAAATTCAAAAATTCATATCTCTCAGCTCAGATCTCCAAATGAGGTGCTTCCAGTTGCTACAAGTCACTGTGAATGCCTAGTTTCTAGCTATAAAAGTTTGTAGCCATTGGACCACGTTTGCCCCTCGGATGACACAATTTCAAAACTGACCAAATGAACAGTACCAGTGCAAATCCGAAATTCTGATACCAACTTTGAAAAATCATAGAAAATTCCACAGACCTCCAAATGACCTGATCTTTGGCTTCCCAAAAAGCTCTAGTCAAGATCTACTTGCATGCAAAATTCCAAGTCAACAAGAGGTCATTTGGTCAGATTTTGCCATAGCTCAAGCTTATGGCAATTTTGATCCCAACAAGAGGCAACTTTGGTTCAAATGAGCCATCCATGGTTCCATACACATTTGAGCAACTTAGAAAGCAAAAATATAGCATAAATAAGTCGCTCGTAAGGTTTGAACTCTCATGCAACTCAAATTCACCATGCCACTTCCATAAACATACATACACAAATGGGCTCCCAAGTGGTCAAAATACATAATTCTACTCATTAGACTCTATTCTTGATACATACACTAACTTTACATAGTTTTACACTTGTTCAAAGTGTCATGGCTCAAAAATAACATTTACATATCTACTTTTACATTCTAGTCATCATAGTATATCAAAATATAAAGGTTTGCCAAGAGATGGAGATTTAAGCTCCTTGGCTTCCATCCTTTGGGTCTTGAACTCCACCTAGATCATATGAGATGAGAGAAAGGAGGGGGTGAGATTCATTGAATCTCAATAGCTCATACACCTATTCAATCACATTTTCAAGGCATATAACATGTCAAGGGTACAAGTATGCGACTACTCAATCCATGAAGCATTCAATTTCCACATTTTTATGTCACAAACACATGTCAAGAATAATAATGAGCTCTAGGGACTTTTGGGTTGGCCTCACCCCATTTCTAGGACTTTTGGATTGCCTCACTCTTGGTTCTTGGGACTTTTGACTTAGCCTCACCCATCCAAGAGACTTTTGGCCTTGTCTCACCCATGCCATGAGACTTTTGGCATCTCCTCACCCACACTAAGGGACTTTTGGCACTACCTCACCCTTATGAGCCATTTCCATCATTCAAAGACATTCAAGAAAGCATATTCGTACCAAAATAGCAACATAGCATCAAGTGGCATGTCTTAAACATATAAACATACACACAAGCACACAATGACACCATATGCAACAAGAAAATGCAACAAGAAAAGGTGGAGAGCTACCTTGGTGCAAATTCAAGCTTTACTTTGCTTGCTTCTTCTCCTTTTCGGTTCCACAAACACAAGAAGGTGGGGTTGGATTTCTTTGGCCTATTCACAATAAACAACACTAAATTATACTCTTGGAACAAATTATGACATCCAACTCACTCTTAAGACTACACTTTAGTCTATTTGTCACAATATGGTTCCATTAAGGACCTAATGAAGCAACTATCATAATTAACATTCTTGGTTCCATTCTCTTGCCATATTTAGACCTCTTGACCTCATTTAAGGTCCTTGAAGCCATCACACACTCACATTCACAAACCTAGGTCCATGTTGCTTCATAAGGTTACATTATGGAAGCCATTGCCTCATCTCCCAACCTAAGGCTTCTAAATTTTTTCCAAGGGTTTCTCCTATCTTTTTTTATCATATAAAGTCCCAAATCAAGTTTGGAACCATTTAAAATACTCCCTAGCTATCTCTAAAGGTCTTGACCTAGTTATGCTTCCATTAAAAACCCATGGAGTTTGGGATTTTTCCTTAATGGATGGGGCACTTGGGAGGCTCCCTAGGAGTCTTAGAAACTCAAACAAACACTCACATATGATGGGGAAGTCTTGAATCAACCCATATTTTAACTTATGTTCAAGCACCTTACACTTTTTCAACTTGAGTTTTACTAGTTTTTCATGCATTTCTTTGGTATAATCCATCTTCCCATGCCTTAGTTTGATGGATTCTTTTAGATTATGAAATAGAAACTCTTCCCTCTTCATGGTTCTGGTTGAGACATCCTACCATGGAAGAGGAGAAGAAGAAAAAGAAGCAACAAAGGGAGAGAAACTGCCTTGCAATCAAGCTTCCTTCAAGAGCCCTTCCTCTTCCCTCTTTCTCCTCCTTAAATTTCGAATTTCCCTCCTCTGATTTGGACCTAAATCAGCACCAAAAAAATACATTAAAATCATGGAAAGATGAAGCAAGAAGGGGAGGATGAAGTTTCAAGAGGAAAGAGCATGAAAACCTTACACTTTCTCACCTTTTCTTTGGCTTTTCTTCCTCCAAAATTTCCTCCCTTTGTGCGCCTAAGACAGCAGCTCCATTTCTGAGTTTTGGGCAGAAGAAAGTCGGTTTAGAGAGGGGGGAGCTGAACGTGGCTTAAAAAGGGAGTTTGGAAGCTTCTTTTGTGCACTTTGTTTCCATTTTTGCCCTTCCATAATGGAATTTCCGGTTTGGCTTCGTTTTAGCTCTTTTTTTAGAACCGTCTTTTCCATCATAAAATTAAGATTCCTAATTTAATAAAATGCCTTTGGAATCACTCAAATCGGAGCTAAAACCTTCTCGAACGAATCGGTCAAAGTTTAGGTCAACCGACGTCGAAAAGAGTACACCGGAGGGACTTTACCAGTCTCGGCGATTCCCATGGTTTTTGGGGCCTCTGAGAACCCTAGGCTACTCAAAATTTCCATTTAAAAAGCCCTCCTAGGTTTTTTTCTAAAATTACACTTATTTATGAAAATGCCACTGGCCTTTCGGCAAATTTTTTGAATCACTCCGACCCTAGTTTTTAGGCAACTCAAGGCTCAAATCCTCATTTTCTATTATTTAAAATTTTATTCAAATTTTATTTGGCCTTGAATCACTCATCTCAGGGGACTTGCTTTTCAAATTGGCCCATTCCAGCGATTGTACAACGTACCGGGCGTTACACAATAAATCTCATTTGTACACGATACATTTACTTATTTACATATATGTTCATAAGGTCATACAACATATACAATAATGGATTACATCATATGCCACTCATATGGCTACAAATTGACATTTTCACATACTTAGTTGTCAAACTTTCCTCTTCGAGCTTGGTGGCGCCCATTTCTTGGCTCACTTGGTCCACCTAGATATGTTAGACATGTGGAGAGGAAGGAATGAGATTCTAAGAAATCCTAATAGCTTTTCTCCCTTTCAATTACACATAAAGAATGCAAATCCATGTCTAAAGATGCATGCATGAACATTATAGAGCATGTGATCATTCAAGAAGCATTCTTAGCATTCAACAAGTCATACAAAGCATATATATGCTTACCAAGTAAGTGGATTAGCCTTATTGATTCTCTTCAAGGATTTTAGACTTGCCTCACCCTTTTTCTTAAAGGCCTTAAGTTAAGCCTTACTCTTGGGAGACTCTAAACTTTGTGTCAACTATTCTTGAGGGTTCTTTGCTCATCCTTACCATAGTTAGAGGGTTCCTGGCTTCACCACATTCAAGCAAACCCAAGCAAGTGCACAAGACATCATTTGAATGCATAAAGTAACATCATGGTACCATGGCATATGAAATCATGTTAAAACACTTTTTCATGGCTTAACATATACATACACACATTCAAAGATAAGATAAACATTCATTCATGCATGAGAAAAAGAAGAGAGAGCTACCTTTGTTACAAATGCAAACTTTTCTTCCTCGGCCACACACACACAATAAGGTGGAGCTTGTTTCTCTTAGTCTAGACATATCATATGGAAGCCAATTACACTCTTGGAATCATTTTTAAGACCACATATTCATTAGAAAAACTAGGCAGGTTATATGATTCTTTTATGGTTCCATAATGTACCTAATGAAGCAACCTTATGAAAACATGATCTTTGCTCCATTCTCTTCATTTATTTATGATTCTTGACTCCTTTTAAGCCTCTTAGAATCATCACATAATTAAATCAAGGAGCTTAACTATGTGTTACTTCTTTAGGCCACAATATGGAACCTATGATAACATCTCACTATCTATGGCTTCTAAAATTTTTTCAAGACTTCCTCTCATCCTCTTCCATCATATATGACTCAAAAATAAGCTTGAAACAAATTAAAACTATCCTTTGGTGCTTCATCTAGTCTAGGCTGTGGCTATGATTCATATGAACACCAAGTCAGTTTGCTTTGTTTTCTTGATGGAAGATGCATATGAGGAGCCTTCTAAAGATCTTAGGAGTTCTTCCAAACACTCATTTAGGCCTAGGAATTATTGTATTAAATCAAATTTTCAAAGGAACCCATGAAACCCTAACTTTTCTAACTTGAAATCTAATGGCTAGTTTGTTGTTTTCTTTGTATATTCTTATTCTCTTCCCTCATTTTCCTAAGATTCATCCTTGGTTTAGCTAGAAACTTAATAGCTCTTGGCTAGTCTTACTTAGGAAGAAACACACACAAGAGGAGGAAAAAGGAAGATCAAGCATGGAGATGGCAAGATACCTTAGTTTCTTAGTTCCTTTTGCTTGTTTTTCACCTTGCTTGGTTTCTTCTCTTTAAGTTCAAAATTTTCCCTCTATTCTACTCTCAAAATAGATCCAAGAACTTCAACAAAACCATTGGAAAAGAGGGAAGATAGAGGAGGAGTTCGTTAAAGAGAAAACATGAAAATCCATGAAAAATCTTACCTTTCCTAAGCTTTTTCTCCTTCCTTTCTTCTCCTTCTTGTATGCCTCAATCCCTTGCTCCTTTCTTTGGTTTAGAGAAGAAACAAAAATGGGCTAGGTGAAGGAGGAGGTAGGGCATGAGGATATATATAGCTAGGTTTAAGAAGTAACTTTCAAAAATTCTAATTTTGTCCCTTCGTCTTGGCATTTTCATTTTTGGTCTGTTTTAGCTCCTTTTTTAGAACCATCTTTGTTCATCATAAAATTTAGGTTCCTAATCTTATAAAATACCTTTAGAATCATTCAAATTGAAGCTAAAACCTTCCTAAATGAAAAGGTCAAAGTTTAAGTTTACTAACGTTAAAAAACGTACACCAGAGGGGTTTTAACTATCCTAGGGCTTTCCACTAAAAACCATGAAAGAATTAACACTTTTATTTAAAAAGCCCTCCTATGAGAATTCTAACATTTGCCCAAAATTATGTAAATGCCATTACGTTTCGTAATTATCTTGTTAAATTTCATCTAGCCATTTTTGCCTCTATTTCAAGGTACCTCTAGGCTCCTAAATTCATTATTTAGTGTCTAGATTATTATTCTAATTTTTTGGGGTCTCAACTAATTCATTTCAGAGGACCCGCTTTGAAAACGCATTTATTTTCATCCTTTTAATGAAAACTAGATATTATAATTCTTCCCCCCTTAAATAAATTTCGTTTAGGGGAAGGGCAAGTCTATAGGCTACAGGTCCTACTTTATTAAGAATCTAGAACAGACTTATATATTTTAGACTGAGCTTTTTACATTTAATAGATTGACCTATCCCTGTGATTAGAGACACTCTAACAAAAACATGGTCTCCAACCTCAAACTCTAACGACCTTCGTTGTCTATCTGTATAACTTTTCTGTCTACTTGGGGCCGTTAGTAGTTTCTTCCTTATGGTTTCAATTTGCCTTGAGGTTTAGTCCACTAACTTTGGGCTTATTAGGCTTCTATCTCCTAGGTTAACCCAACACATTGGAGACCTACACTTCCTCCCATACAATGTCTCATACGGTGCCATCTGTATACTTGTATGATAGTTATTATTATAGATAAACTTTGCTAGAGGCAAGTATATATCCCAGTTTCCTTTCATCTTTAGAACACATGCCCTCAACATGTCTTCTAAGGTTTGGATGGTTCTCTCTGTCTGACAATTGGTCTGGGGGTGATAGGTTGTGCTAAATCTCTATCTAGTACCTAGAGCATCTTGTAATAATCTCCAAAAGTTTAAAGTGAACCTGGGATTTCAATCTGAGACTATACTCCTAGGCACACCATGTAATCTCACAATCTCCCAGATATATAGCTGGGCTAACTTATCTAGGATAAGGGTGTCTTTCATTGCTAAAAAGTGTACTGAGTTTGTTAATCTATCTACTATTACCCATATGGCATCATGCCCTAATGATATCTTGGGTAAACCCATGATAAAATCCATAGCTATACTATCCCATTTCAACTCTGGGATATCTAGGGGTTAAATTAACTCTGCTGGCTTTTGATGTTCTATTTTAACTTTTTGACATACTAAATATCGAGAGACATATTCTACTATATCTGCTTTCATTTTAGGCACCAAAACATTTGTTTAATATTGTGATATATTTTATTACTACCTGGATGAATGATGTATTTACTTTTGTGTGCCTTATTTAATATTCTCTCTCTAATCTCTGTATTTCTAGGCACGTACAGCCTATCTCTGTACCTACTATGTCATCCTCAGACAGATTGAACTCCTGAATGTTACCCTAGGCTATCTGAGATCTAATCTTACTTACATGGTTATTTGTTTGTTGGGCCTCTCTTATTTGATCTCTTAAGTCATTTTCTATTAGGGTTTCACTCATTAGTAACTTCCTTGAATGCACCTCACATGAGAGATTCATATCCTTGAACCTCTCAATCAATTCTTGCTTTTTGATCATCATATAGGCCATATGTATAGATTTTCTACTCAGGCCATCAGCTACCACATTAGCCTTACTAGGATGGTATTTTAGAGTGAAATCATAATCTTTCAAAAATTCTAACCATTTCTACTATCTTATATTCAACTCTTTCTGTTCAAATAAATATTTAGGACTCTTGTGGTTAGTGTAAATTTCTATGGCTGCCCCATATAAGTATTGTCTCTATATTTTCAGAGCAAACACCACTACAGCTAACTCTAAGTCATGTGTGGGGTAATTTTTTTGGTGAGGTTTTAGTTGTATAGAGGCATAAGCTACCACTCGACCTTTCTGCATAAGAACACATCCTAACCCTCTCTTTGAAGTATCACTACAGATACAAAAGTCTCTCTGGGGTTAGGAGGTACTAAAACTGGGGCCGTGGTCAACTTATGTTTTAACTATTGAAAACACCTCTCACATTTGTTATCTCACACAAATGACACATTCTTTCTAATAAGCCTGGTCAATGGCATTGCTATTTGAGAAAAATCCTAAATGAACCTCTGTAATAAGCTACTAAACTTAGGAAGCTCCTGATCTCTATCACTGTCTTAGGTTTCTCTCACTATAACACTGCCTCTACCTTATAAAGATCTACTGCAACCCCCATTTGCGAGATCACATGGCCTAGGAATTGAACTTTAGTGAGCTAAAACTCACATTTACTAAGTTTAGTATACAACTATCTCTCTCTCAGGGTCTCTAAGGCTAATCTCAGGTGCTGCTCATGTTCTTCTCTACTTTTTGAATAGATGAGGATGTCATCTATGAAAACAACTATAAATCTATCTAGGTATAGCCTAAACACTTCATATAATCTATGAACACTACAGGTGCATTCGTCAACTCAAAGAGCATAACTAAAAACTCATAATGCTTGTATCTAGTCCTAAATATTATCTTGGGAATATCCTCTGCCTTGATCCTAAGTTGATGATATCCTGACTTAAGGTCTATCTTAGAAAACACTGACACTCTTACTAACTGATCTAGGAGGTCATCTATATGAGAGAAAGGGTACTTATTCTTAATGGTTATCTTATTGAGCTCACTGTAATCTATACACAGTCTAAGGCTTTCATCTTTCTTCTTTACAAATATGATTGGAGCTCCCCATAGTGAGACATTTAGTCTGATAAAACCTTTCTTTAAAAGTTCCTCTATCTGCTTCTTAAGTTCAACTAGCTCGGTGGGAGCTCTCCTATATGGGGCCTTAGACATTGGACCACCCCAGGTACAATGTCTATAGGAAACTCAACCTCTCTCTTTGGGGGTAGTCTGCTAATCTCTTTAGGGAATACCTCTAAGAACTCTCTCACTATCGGGATTTCCTCTATACCCTATTCTTCCTCAGCTTAGACTGAAAAGAAAACTAAGTATCCCTAATAACCATGCCTTAGTGACCTCTTAGCCTAAGAGGTGGTCATAACAGATAACTCAGTTCATATACTAGGTATAATCCTACACTTAGGTAAAGTAATACATTTACGAGAACAATCAAGTGTGACATTATTTATAGTCATCCAATTCATACTAATGATCAAATCAATGTCAAGAAAGGTCATACATATCAAATCAAGAGTGGTATAACAATGGTTAAACTGGACCACACAATTCAAATAGGCATAAGAGGTAATGGCTCTGTTTCCTATGGGGATCGACATATTCAAGTCATAAGGTAATGTATGCATACTCAGACCTAACTTCCTAGCACAGTCATATGATATGAAAGAGTGGCTAGCACTCGAATCAAATAATGCAGTCACAGAAAATCATTTATCTTAATAGTACCTTGGATTAGACTTGGGACTGGCTAGCCTCTTATTATGTCAGGGCAAAGACTTTACCCTGGGTTTGAGGTCTGAGAGCAGGAGCCCTTGTGTAGTTCTTGGCCATATGTCCTAGCCTACCACATTTGTAGCACATATTCTGCCCCGTGTAACACAATTTGTTAATGTGTTCCTACCACATTGGGGACATATTGTGGGTGTAAAACTACCTCTACTAGACTGAGTCCTCCTTCTCTTACCTTTTTTGTTCTATTGACTTCTACCTCCTCTCCTATTAGTAACTGTGGCATGTGTTTTCTCTCTAGGTCTTTTAGGCTCAAGGAGAGGAGGTCTAGCACTAGAGGTAGGCTGCATAGTTCTAGGGTTCACTTTTGTCACTCTATAAATCTCAACTAGGGTGTTAAAGTTTCTGATTCTTTGTGGAACCACTTTGTCTCTAATCTCAGGTAGCAAACCTTTCTCTAATTTGTCTACTCTCTAGTGCTTGTCATCATGCCTCTATAAATATGAAGAATATCTGAAGAGCTTTACAAACTTAGCCACGTACTGGTCAACAGACATTCCCTTTGTCTATCTCAGGAGTACAAACTCAGACTCCTTCTCATCTCTAATAGAACTAGGGATGTACCTCTTATAAAAGGCCTGGAGGAATGCCTCCCAAGTAATTGGGAGGTTCCTTACTCTTAGAATAGGCTTAGTGCCCCTCTATCAATAATCTACTTCTTTTTTTAACTGGAAGATAGTTATGGTAGCTTTCTGCTCAGAAGTTCACTCCATCACCTGGAATATTTTCTCTAGCTGCATAATCTAGGCCTCAGGTTTCTCTATATTCATCTCACCATTAAATGTGGGAGGCCCGAATTTTTTGAACTAAGTAATGATCTTCCTAGTAGAGGGCTACTTCGGGGTTAGAGGTGTCTGATCTGGTGGAGTCTGAGCAACCATCTATATGTGTGGCTATGGGTTAGTATGAGTCACCCCTGAGTGCTTGGGATGATTTGAGTGCTGTGGTGGTTGTGGAGGAGGAGGTGCAGGACCCTGACTATCTCTCTCTCAGCAAGCCGTTCTTGTAACTGCATGATCACGGCCTATTGTTAATCTAGGCAAACCATAATAGCCTGTAAGGCTCCAGTTATTGGATCACTAGCCTCAGCTCTATCATCTGCATGAGCCTCTATAGAAGGCCTACCTCTCCTAGTGTTCACCATCTTGCTAAAACATCATTAGCAAACTCTAGTATCAAAGGGAACACACTTACCACCATTACACTCAATTCATCCACAACTAGCTCATATACAAAAGTAAACTCATGTACATAAGGGCAAATCTCATATTCATAAGCCACAACCTACATCAAAGAGTCTGAACCTTTGCTCTGATACTAATAAAGTGTAACACCATATTTACTAGACTCATCTCATATCATTTCTAGGCTTCCTTCTATACAAAAGCAAGAATTCAAGGAAAAGGCATTAAATATAATCAATTAATTTGCGTTGCATGCATAAATTTTTTTGTTTCATGTCTTGTGGACCATATGAATTCATCCCTCTCATTTTT
Organism: Erythrophleum ivorense; assembly: GCA_026724425.1. Classification (NCBI taxonomy): domain Eukaryota; kingdom Viridiplantae; phylum Streptophyta; class Magnoliopsida; order Fabales; family Fabaceae; genus Erythrophleum; species Erythrophleum ivorense. The sequence continues at coordinate 43,773 of JAIUCV010001152.1, forward strand.
ATATTTAAATACACAAAAACAACTCAAGACCATCTCAAGAAGTGGCCTAGAACTTGAGCAAATGAAGTATATACAAGAAAATAAAGTGTGCAGCCTCGGATTAAATTCCCAGATTTCTATCATGAAATTTGAAAAATTATAACTAATTCTAGAAAAATTATAATTAAGCACAATATACCATTCAAAAAAGCTATAGATGTCTTCTTTATATTAAAAATAATTTTAGACTACAACAGGGGCATTTAGCCACCAAAAATTGATGGAACATTAACAAAAGTCGCCTATCATTAATGGTACTATCTTTCAACTTCAAAAATTCATATCTCCTAGCTCAAATGTCCAATTGAGGTGACCTCAGTGGCCATAAAAATCTTGTCATTTCTAGTTTATGGTTGTAAAATTTCATAAGCATTGGACACCATTTTCCCCCTAATGACAGAGAACAAGAAATTGACCATATGAATAGTGTTTGCATCAGAACAGCAGAAAAATGCCAATTTTGAAAAATCATAATTAATTACACAAAGCTCCAAATAATTTGTTCTTTAGCTTTCCAAAAATCTCTAAATGAGATCTATATGCATGCCAAATGTCATGGGTAAATTTGTTCATTTGGTTAGATCTTGATGTTAGGTTGCAAAATGTCTCATTTGGTGTCATCAATGGGTCTCAAATGGTCCAAATTGACTTCTACAACAACCATGGCCACTTAAGCATGTTCGAAAGCACCAAAATGGTCTACCAAACATGTCTCAAAGGTACACAAACCCATATTTCACAAACTCACTCATACACCTCAACATATACACAAGAGCATACATGCCAAGTTTTGCCATCCAATGTCCAAATCATGCTATTTCATACATATAGCATTAAATCTCATTTATACATGATACATTTACTTATTTACATATGTTCATAAGGTCATACAACATATACAATAATGGATTACATCAAATGCCACTCATATGGCTATAAATTGACATTTTTATGCACTTGGTTGTCAAACTTTCCTCTTCAAGCTTGGTAGCTCCCATTTCTTGGCTCACTTGGTCCATCTAGACATGTTAGACATGTGGGGAGGAAGGAATGAGATTCTAGGAATGTTAATAGCTCTTCTCCCTTTCAATTACACATAAAGAATGCAAATCCATGTCTAAAGATGCATGCATGAATATTATAGAGGATGTGACCATTCAAGAAGCATTCTTAGCATTCAAGAAGTTATACAAAGCATACATACGCTTGCCAAGTAAGTGGATTAGCCTCATTCATTCTCTTCAAGGATTTTGGACTTGCCTCACTCTTTTTCTTTAAGACCTTGAGCTAGGCCTTACTATTGGGAGACTCTAAACTTTGTGTCAACCATTCTTGAGGGTTTTTGGCTTATCCTCACCATAGCTAGAGGGTTCTTAGCTTCACCACACTCAAGCAAACCCAAGCAAGTGTACAAGACATCATTTGAATGCATAAAGCAACATCATGGTACTATGGCATATGAAATCATGCTAAAACACTTTTTCATGGCTTAACATATACATACATACATTCAAAGACAAGACAAATATTCATTCATGCATGAGAAAAAGAAGAGAGAGCTACCTTTATTACAAATGCAAACTTTTCTTCTTGGATTGGACTTTTCTTCCTTGGCCCCACACACACACACAACAAGGTAAAGTTTATTTCTCTTGGCCTAGACACATCATATGGAGGCCAATTGCACTCTTGAAATCATTTCTAAGACCACATATTCATTAGAAAAACTAGGTAGTTTATATGATTCTTTTATGGTTCCATAATGCACTTAATGAAGCAACCCTATGAAAATATGATCTCTGCTCATTTCTGTTCATTCATTTATGATTCTTGACTCCTTTTAAGCCTCTTGGAATCATCACATAATTAAATCAAGGAGCCTGACTAAGTGTTACTTCTTTTGGCCATAATATGGAACCTATGATACCATCTCACTATCTATGACTTCTAAAATTTTTCCAAGGCTTCTTCTCATCCTTTTCCATCATATATGACTCAAAAATAAGCTTGGAACAAATTAAAACTATCCCTTAGTGCTTTATCTAGTCTAGGCCGTGGCTATGCTTCATATGAACACCAAGTGAGTTTGCTTTGTTTTCTTGATGGAAGATGCAAATGAGGAGCCTTCTAGGGATCTTAGGAGTTCATCCAAACACTCATTTAGGCCTAGGAATTATTAAATCAAATTAGATTTTCAAAGGAACCCATGAAATCCTGACTTTTCTATCTTGAAATCTAATGGCTAGTTTGTTATTTTCTTTGCATATTCTTATTCTCCTCCCTCATTTTCCTAAGATTCATCCTTGGTTTAGCTAGAAAATCAACCCTTCTTGGCTAGTCTTACCAAGGACAAAACACACACAAGAGGAGGAAGAAGGAAGATCAAGCATGGAGATGGCAAGATACCTTAGTTTCTTGGTTCCTTTTGCTTGTTTTTCACCTTGCTTGGCTTCTTCTCCTTAAGTTGAAAATTTCCCTTCTGTTCTGCCCTCAAAACAAATCTAAGAACTTTAACAAAACCATAGGAAAGGAGGGAAGATGGAGGAGGAGTTTATTAAAGAGAAAGCATGAAAATCCATTAAAAATCTTACCTTTCCTAAGCGTTTTCTCCATCCTTTCTTCTCCTTCTTGTGCACCTCAATCCCTTGCTCCTTTCTCTAGTTTAGGGTAGAAACAAAATGGGTTAAGTGAAGGAAGAGGTAGGGCATAAGGCTATATATAACTAGGTTTAAGAAGTAACTTTCAAAAATTTCAATTTTGTCCCTTCGTCTTGGCATTTTCTTTTTCGGTTTTAGCTAATTTTTTAAAACTGATAAAAGCCATTTTTCTACATCTTATTTCCCTTTAATTTGAATATTTTGATGATTAAATATGGCTTTTGGTCTTTAATTAGATAAAATTTTATTTTAATAGCCACTTTTGCACTCTGAGAATTTATTTACAAGATTATTGAATTTTAATGCATAAATTCCTTTTAAATAAATTTTGTGAATTTTTCTTACTTAATATTTTGTTTTGTTTTTTTTTATTTTTTTTCTTATGTAGATTTTCTTAATTCATTTTTTAAGAAATAAAAAAATAAATTTTAAAAAATGAAGGATGAAGCATGGGTCCCATTAACATACATGAATTAAAGCACATGGGTTAGATGATGCTTCATTTCATGCATTAGGAATTCTATTGCACGTGATTGGATGATTGGTCACACGCATAAGCCCATCATTCACCTGGGTCACTCACACAAATAGCACACGTCCATCCACGTAGCTATCTATTACACATGCATGCATGGAACATATAGCTTCATTCACAAGCTCTTGTTTTATGTTATGTGCAGAAGCCACGAGTTGGAGCTAGAGAAAGAAGCATGGAGAGTCTTGGGAGCTGAGAATAGAGCATGGGCTACAGAGCATAAGTAGAAGTAGAGGAAATTTCAGCCATTCACACTTAAAGCATAGGTTAACGTGGAGGGTCATGTAGCTACTATAACTTATTGGGAATTTTGAGATGTGCAGCAGAAAATTAAAACCTCGAATCCCTTCCCATTGATCTATTAATGTTGTTTAAATTGAATAGATCTAGAAATATTTACCTTTTCTGTCAGATCTTAGGAACTGATCTACAGATATGTTCCCTCTACTGGTATCCACACAAACAAATGTTCAAGTTGAATGGCATGATAGTGCTATTTACTAACGTCAGCACACATTTTTGGTAGAGAAGACGCTCTCCTCTTCCTCTATCTCTAAGCATCCGTACACTTTCTCTTTCTAAGCATCCGTACACTTTCTCTTTCTAGACGTCCATACAGTGTTCATACACAGTTCGTATGCTTTTCTCTCTCTTGAGTTTTTCTTTGGTTCCATAGTTCTAGGAAACCTAAGCCTCCTACCTTTTTATAAAGGTATTTTATTAGGATTTCAAATATATTTGGTTAATTTAAAGTACATTATTTTAAATTAAATCAAATCAAATCAAATTTGAATTAAATATATTAGTTTAAATTTAAATCTATCTAATAGATTTAAATTTTAACTAGTTATTTAATATAAATCTAAAACTTAATTCAAATTTAATTTATCTTATAAATTAAATTTAAATTATCATATTAGTTTAAATTTAAATCTATCATATATAGTTGAATTTAAAACTAATTGATTTAAATTAATTAAAAGATATATATATTTTTTGAATATATAAATATATATTTCAAATTTTATAAATTATATATATATCAAATATATATATTTATAAAATTCTTCCACCCTAGATTGAATGTGAGATTCATTGAATCTAGACGCAATTTTAGATTCAATGAATTTGGACATTTTAGCTCAAGTTAACTCGTTCTTATGTGCGACTCTATAAGTCTATATAATGTTGGCAGTGGGCTAATAACACTATTTGACCCACAAGTTACAAGTGGCCTCTAGTAAGATATTGTGACTACCCAAATTATATAGGGATCGGCGATCCGATGCAACCTGTCATATAATCTTATCACATCCCTTTTGTCACACGATATCTAGATCAAGTATGAGGCATGGAAATGTCATCCTCATTTTACTTGATCGTCACTTTCTCGATCTATGTGTAGATGGATAGTACAAATGGAAATCCTTCCATTCAAGCATGCCCATGTATTTCTCAGTCTCACTCATCGAAGGGCCTAGATATATCTTTTTATTAATTAGAGGGACAAATCCTATCTTGACCACTCATCTTCTTCTACATGAATTTCACTATACCCAATCATAGTCTTTATGATCACCCAGTTAAAGATGACTTTTGACTATGCCAAAAATAATGTTCCTCATGTTGGAAACTATGGTGATCTTAAGTCTAAGGGCTCGGTGATACGGTTATACATAAGATACACTTATGACTTAATCCATGTAGCTATCTTATGTCGAGTCGATCTAGCATATTGTTCCCTAACAAATGCCTATAATTTTGATTCATATCTTTATACATGATTAACACATAATCATTAATCAAAATCATACTTATCTTAGTTCATCATCGTTCCCACAATGATGATCGACCAGGGATATTTAGGATAATTAATATGATTTATCCAAGGATATTATTATATAGAACATGCAAAAGAATATAATAATAATGTAATAAAAGAAAACTCTTATTTTTTAATAAAATACAATGTTTACAATACAATGATTGGCCTATGGCACAATCTCTAACATAACTCATTCACATGAAGCCACAAACATCCACGTAGGCAGCATGTAGAACTATTAACCCTCATCAAGGCATATTTCTCTCTTGCATAAGAAAGAAGCACATGGAAGACACACACATTTAGGCACTCTTTTCACACTCACGGGTCACATTTACCCAATCATCACAATCTCACACTCTCACTCACAAATCACTCGAGCACACCACCACTCATGGGTTCACACTCAAGGAGGAGGCCTCACATCATTCACATGGCACAAACACATAAGGCAGAAGCTAGGAAATAACAAATGGGAAGCTACGGGTTTTAAGTAGCTGCAAGAGTAAAAGCCATGAGTTGAGCATGTGAACAGTACAACGATAAAGAGTTGAAGAAGTAGCCATTGGTTAACAAGACTTTGGTGTGGAAGTAAGGAAAGAAACATGTGGACATCAAGAAGAAGAAGACGCTGGAACTGAGTGAGAGAAAGAGAAGAAGTAGACTCAAAATCCAGAGCACATGAGGAGCTTGGGTGAGTGAAAAAGAAGCCACGGGGCAGCTCGTGTGAAGAAAAGGAACAACTTGTTGGACTGGACAAAGAAGAAACAAACAAGGAAGCAACTCAGTTTTGGACTGGCAGAACGTAGAAAAGAAGAAGCATGCAGCTACGGGTTCTGGTGCTTTGAGAAGAAAAGATCAAGAAGCTGCTAAACAGGGAGGAAATTTACATGATGAAGGCTTCAAATGTAACACCATAATTTCTTAGCTCATTTCATGCTACTCTCATACTTTGGACCATGCATCTCATATAAGGAGTAAGAAAAGAGCATTAAAATAATGAATATTTTAGCGTTGTATAACGTATAAATTTTTCTTTTGGTATCCTGTGGATTATGTGAGCTCATGTATCACATTCTCATATTTAATTACATGGATAAAACTAATACATGAAATTCATGGTTGTAGCCTTGGCTAGAATTTCCCCTTTTCTGTCACAAAATTTGAAAAATCATTCCTAATTCTAGAAAAATTAGAATCATACATTCTTTGCCTTTCTAGAAAGATAAAGATTTCTAATTTATGATAAAAATATTTTTAGGTCATAAAAAATCACACAGAAGACGTTTGACATTTGAAAAATTGCAGAGGTCTAACTAGTTACTGGTACTAACACAAGTTTCTGCTATAAACTTAAAAACTATCCAATTAATTCCACAAAATTCCAATCCATGTAAATGATACCAATCTGGAAAGCTACAGATGTTAGCTAGAGGAAAAAAATAACTTTAGACTAGTTTAGGCATGTCTAGAACTCAAAAACTAATCAAATAGTAACTTAGGTCTGTTTGGACTCCTAATACTGGATAGAAACTTCAAAAATTTATATCTCCCTCTATAGACATCCAAATGAGGTGCTTTTAGTTCGTACAAGTCACTGGGAAAGTCTAGTTTTGTTTTATAAAATATTGTAATAATTGGATATCATTTGTCCTATGAGTGATAGAATTTAATTTTGGACCTGAGTGAACAGTACACTAAACTAATTTTAGAAAATTTCCTAACTTTGAAAATTCAACAAATATTCCATAGACTTCTAAAAATTATACACTTTAGCTCCCTAAAAATATCTAAACAAGCTTTAAATGAATGCCAAATTTCAGACTAAGAAAAGCTCATTTAGACAAAAAGTGGTATAGGTTTCTAATATGGTCAATTTTGGTCCATATGAGATACCAATTATGTCCAAATGGTCTCCTTTGATGTTTGGCACCTCTTGGGCAAGTTTAAAAGCATGAATATGACTTGTATGAACTGCCCAAGTGGTTCTAAACCTCATGCATCTCAATTTGGCCATCCTACTTCTATTATTACATACATTTCTATAATGCTAGTTTTGCCTTTACATGTCCAAGATGCACATTTCCATATATATAACCGTAAATCTCATTTATACATGATACATTAGTACGATTATGCATACTCATAATATCATAGGACATATACAACAATGGATTACAACATTTGCCACTCATTTGGACTTAAAGAAACAAAATCCATGCACTTGCTATCAAAATCTCTTCTCCCAAAGTGTTGGCTCTCATTGCCTTGTCCACTTAGTTCACCTAGCATGTTAGAACATTAGAGAGGAGGGAATGAGATTCAAAGAATCCCAGTAACTCATCTCCCTTTCAATCACACATAAAAGATGCAAAACAAGTCTTACAAATGCATGCATGGGCATATTGACATGTGCAATCATTCAAGAGATATTTTTAACATTTGAGCAAGTCATACATAGCATACATAAGCTTGCCAAGTAAGTGGATTAGCCTCACCCATTCACTTGTGGATTTTGAACTTGCCTCATCCATTTCTTTAAGAGGTTTTTAACTCAACCTTACTCTTGGGAGTCAACCTTACTTTTGAGAGACTCTTTACTTTGTCTTAACCAATTCTAAGGGTTCTTAGCTTATCCTCACCATGGCTAAGGATTCTTGGCTTCATCACACTCAAGCAAACCCAAGCAAGTATAACAAACATCATTTGAAAACATAATGCATCATCATGGTACCATGGCATATGAAATCATGCTAGAATACTTTTCATGGCTTAAAACACACATACACACATTCAAAGACAAGCCAAGCATACATTCATGCATGAGAGAAGGAGGAGTGAGCTACCTTTGATGCAACCACACACTTTTCTCCTTGAAACAATGCTCCCTTCCTCGGCCTCACACACACAAAGGTGTGGGATTGGTTTCTCTTAGCCTAAACATAATTTATGGAAGCCAATTAGGTTCATCCAATTAATTCTAAGGCCACACATCTTCCTTAAACACTAACTTGGTCTATTAACCCTTTTATGGTTCTAAGAATATACCTAATGAAGCAACACCCATCAAATAAATTCTAGGCTCCATTCTTTCCTTTCATATATGATTCTTGACTCTTTTTAAGCCTTTTGGAGTTATCACACAATTGAAACAAAGAGTCTAACTACATGTTGCTTCTTTAGGTCATATTATAGAACAAAAGACACCAATTCACTCTCTAGACCTCCTAAATTTTTTCCAAGGCTTCCCCTTATTTTCATTCATCATATATGACTCAAAAATGGGCTTGAAAAATTTTAAAACTATCCCTAGGTATCCTAACCCTTCTTGCCTAAGACAATGAAGCATAATGGCCTTCATGGACTTTGCTTTATTTTCTTGATGGAGGAAGCACATGTGGAGACTTCTAGGGATCTTAGGAGCTCATTTAAACTTTTATTTAGGCATAGAAATTAAGGTATCAAGTCAAATTTTACAAGGAGCACATGAAATCCTATAATTTCTATCTTGAATTTCCATGGTTATTTGTTAATTCCCTTTTCATATTCTTATTCCCCATACTCCTTTTCCTAAGATTCACCCTTGGTTTTGCCCAAAATCCAAGCCCTCCTATAGCTTCTTGAGTGGGGCAAACCAAGGAGAGAAGAGGAGCAAGGGGTAGTAATCATGGAAGGAGAAATTACCTTATTTTTCCTTATTTTCTCACTTGAATCTTCCCTTCTTTGGCCTCTTCTCTTCAAATCTGACTTTTTCCTTTATTTAACCCTTAAAATAGATCCATATACTTCAATATAATCATAGGAAATAAAGAAAAATAGAGGAGAAGAGGTTTGCAAAGGAAAGAGCATGAAAAACTACCAAAATCCATACCTTTGACCTTTGATTCTTCTCCCATTTCTCTTCCTCTTGTGTACCACTCTCCTTAGGGTTTTTCTGTGGTTTGGGGCACAAACATATGAAGCTAAATGAGTGGAGACGTGAGGCGCCATCTATTTATAAGAGGGAGGAATAAAGACTTTTCAAAAATACTCATTTTGCCCTTCGTTCTTGGTATTTTTGTTTCTAATTCATTTTAGCTCCTTTTTAGAACCGTATTTTCCATTATAAAATTTAGATTTCCAATTTAATAAAATGCATTTGGAATCACTCAAATCAAAGCTAAAACCTTCATGAATGAATCTTTCAAAGTTTGGGCACATTAATGTTAGAAAATGTCCATCGGAGGGGTTTTAACTGTCCCGGGACTTCCCATGGTTTTTAGGGCCTCTGAGAACCTCAGAGAACTCAAAACTTTCATTTAAAAAGTCCTCTTATGTGAATTCCAAAATTTACTAAAAAATATGAGAATGCTATTACATTTCGTAAGTCTTTCGTCAAATTTTGTTTCTTCATTCTAGCTCCATTTTTCTTTTCATCTAAGCTTGGGATTCTAATTTTTAGGAGTATAGAATGTTACTCAAATTTTTTAGGACCTTAACTTATTCATTTTAGGAGATTTGCTTTGAAAATGCACCCATTTTTATCGTTTAACGAAAATCGGACATTACATCAAACACCCATGCATAGCTAACATGGAAGAGAAGAATACATGAGGAATGAATGAAGGAAGCCACATGATTTTTAAAGAGTTGAAGCTGGCATGGGAAAAGGAAGGAATGAACACATATGGGCAGATTACGTAGGATGTGACATGGGAACAATTAAACAACCTACGTGAACAGTGCAACATAAAGCTACGGGTAGCTCCAAATCATCTCATATGATTCACGTTACATTATACACACATCATCCACACATCCATTTGATCTCATCCACACATCTGCATTTCAATCATCCATATTCATTCATCTAAAGGCTAAGGAATTAAAAGCGGAAGGTACGTGATAATTAAAAATGCTTGGATAGCAGTGAATGAAGTGAATAATGACTCAATGAAAAGGCAAATGAAAACAACGTGAAAATAACGCGAAAGGGGGTCGGAGAGCTGGCTAGAGAGAACATGATATACTACAGGAAAAAGACACTGGTTGGAGCTCCAGAAAAGGCAAAAGGAAAGGGAGGAGAATTTAATTAAAAGGGCTTAATGATTTTAACTTCTTCCCTCTTTCATTGTCTTCCATTTATCTTCTCCATGGTAGCTTGATTTCCTCTTGGTAGCTAGTTGAAGAGTGGGCCCCCTTGATGTAGATTTGAGCTTCAAATTGCCTCCTCCAACTAGATAAATTCTCTTTGCTTAATCTTTTAATTTTAGCATTTTTCCTTTATTAATTTAACTAGATTTAGCTCATTAATTTAGGAATTTAATTGATAGAATTTACTGGATTAATTTGAATTATGGATTGGTTGTAATTTGCTATTTGGATGTTAATTTTGATCTATAAATGTTTGAGGAAAGTCCAGACTTAGTGGCTGCACAATTTGCTATTAATTTCCTCTTGATTTTAGGGCAATTGATACAATGGTTATTGGATTAAGTGGCTGAAGTTTTTGTGTAATTATTATGCTTAGGATCTAATTGGTTGATTAGCATTTTAAATGGATTGTTCAGCAGATTTTTATAAGCATTTAGGATTTGTTTTAGTGTGTTCTTATTCCTAACTCAATTGATTAATTCTTCAAGGTTCCTTGTGGTTGCAAAGTCCTTGAATTGTAAGTAAATTGTGTCTTGGATGGTAATTCAAGAGTTCTTATGGAGAATACACTAATGAGTAAGAATTTAAATCCAATTTTAATATATTAAAAAGGGAGCAATGATAATTGAGTTCTAAGGAGTCCCTTTAAAGGCTAGCTACCACATTTTCTTAGTTGTTTGCTTTACTTAATCTTAAGCTTTTAGCTCTTGTCATTTTAAATTTAATTCAATTAAATTTTAGTAATTCAAAATTCCCTAAACAAATTTCATTTAGTGATACTTGAAATACTCTTTTACAAACAATTAGAGGCAAAAATTGCTTAGGAAATGATGTAGGTTGCACCATTATCTACAAGTTTATTTTTCTACCAAGTTTTATTTGAGATTGTGGGACACAATTGTAACACTATATATTTCTAGCTCATTTCATGCCTTTGAATAACTCATTTCCATAAATCATGTAAATTCTCAAAGAAAAAGGCATCAAAATAATGACTTTTCTAGTGTTGCGTCACATATAAAATTTTCATTCGATGTCACGTGGACCATGTGTGACACCTTGACCTCTAGCTCATACCCAACGTGCCCTCTAGCCCATATGGCAATGCGGAACTCATAAGGGAGACACTTTCTCTACCTTATGCTTACTTTCTCTATGGCACTATGTGTGGGTAGAGCTCCACTTAGAAGTAACATGGACCGGTTGAGCCCTCTCTCTGATTCCTCTTGCTCAATTACTCTTTTGAGACTTATTTCAATCCCTACTATATGCTTAGAACTCATGGAAAGCAAAAAGGGATTGGAGACATGCATTTTCGCTAGTGGCAGATTTTGCTTCTTTTCTGGGCTAACTTTGGAAATTCATAACTAAATGTAGAAAAATTGTATCTACATGATCTGGGTCATTATAGAAAGTTTGAGACGTCTACTTCATGCTAAAAATATTATAAGTCTCAATCTCTCACTCATTCTGCGTTTGACATCGAAATAGCTCACTGGTCAGAGGGGGCTTCTTTACTGTCACAGTTTACTGATATGGACTTTGAAAATGTCTAACTAATTCCAAAAATATCCAATGCTCATAAACTCTATCTCTATGGAAATATGTGGACGTTAGCTAGATGAGAAAAATATCTCCAGATCAGTTCACCTAGCCGATTTCCCGGAAACCGATGAAACAGTACCTCGGGTCTGGTTGGGTGTCTGATTCTGGGCAGGAACTTCGAAATTGCATAACTTCCTCTCTGAACCTCTAAATGAGGTGCTTCCAGTTCCTACAAGTCACTGTGACCATCTAGTTTCTGTGTATAAAATTTCGTATCCATTGGACTACGTTTGCCCCTCGGATGACATGATTTCTAAACTGACCAAATGAACAGTGATTTTCTGAAATCCGAATTTCTGATGTCAACTTTGATAATTCATAGAAAATGCTATAGACCTCTAAATGACATGAACTCTAGCTTCCCAGAAAGCTCTAAATATAATCTAGCTACATGTCAAATCTCATAGCTAGAAGAGGTCATATGGCTATTCTATGACATCATGTGCAAAAGGCCCTTTCTTGGCCAAAAGTGTGGCTAATGGGGTCCAATCTTAAGTTTTCTACTTCTATGACTCCTTGAGCACATGAGAAAGCATCTTTAGGAGCTATCAATCATGCTTCAAGTGTCTAATAACTTAGATTGGGGAAACTCACTATCCCATGCCCACTTATGCACCCATATTCTAGGCTATCATGGATTCTTTCTCATTCAACCATGCTCTTTCATTCACCATAAACCTCATTCTCATACATTCATCGTTAATACATACATTGTCTTACAATATTTATCATTGCTACATCATTGCTACATCATATACAACATTTACATCTTACATCTCATGTACAATGTATTACAAAACTTTACACTTTTCTTCATCTCTATCCCTAGCTTCATGCTTGTTGGTGGTTCCCATCTCTAGGCTCACTTGGTCCACCTGGCATGGTTGGATGGTGGAGAGGGAGGGTGAGATTCATGGAATCTCAGTAGTTCAACTCTCATTCAAACATACATATATTGCATGCAACAAATCTCATTATGTATGTCTGGCATGTTAGCATATAAAACATGATGAAAACATTTAAAACATGTGAAATGGCCATGGATAACATTCAAGAGCTCGCTGAGTACTTGGATTGGCCTCACCCCTTCCCTTATGGCTTTTGGATTTGCCTTCCCATACTTTAGAGGTACTTAGACTCACCCTTACTCTTTGGGAGTCAACCTCACTTTTGGGAGACATGGCTCAACCAACTTAGGGCTTCGGCTCATCCTCACCTTGGCTATAGGGTTATTGGCTTTTCCATTTCCTCAAGCAAACTAATCAAGCATTTAAAACATCATCTCAATCATATCACATAATCATGCTAACACACTTCTCATAGCTCATATCATTCATACACACAAGCAAGACAATGTAAACACACAATTATGCATGAGAGAAAGTGGAGAGAACTACCTTTTTAGCTATTAACAACCTTCTCTTTCAACTTGTCTCCTCCCTTGTGGGTTTCACAACCACTTCTAGATGGGGGAACTTCTCTTGAGTCTAACCACACAAAAGCATGGAATTAATATCTCAATACTTAATTCTTAAGCTAGGGATTACTTTTAATCAGCTCTACTGAGCTTCTCACTCTAGGTCTTTTCTTCTCACTAGGGTCCATGAGCTATCCCTCTCTTTTCTCAACTCTTAAGAAAGGGGAAAAATAAGAAAGAGAAGACTATCTACTTCTAATCTCTCTCAAGAATGGTTTCCCACTCTCCCTCCTCTGAACCAAGCTCAAAACATAGCTACTTTAACTATTAAAACCGTGGGAAGAGAGGATAAGGGGAGAAGAGTAACATACTAAGAGAAAAGCCATGGAATTCCTTACCTTTCTTGTTCTTCCTTCCTCTCCTAAGCTTCTCTCTCTTTCCTCCGCCTTTTTCTCTCTCTTAAAGTGAGCTTAAGTCGGTTACAGAGTAAAAGGATGAGTTGGGATGGTTTAAAAAGTCAAATTCTCTATTTTCACGCTTTTTCGGACTAACCCTCGCTATAGCGAGCCATAACCCTCGCTACGGCGAGCTCGAATAAGTCCCAGAACTCTGCCTTCGCTATGGCGTTCGCTACGGCGAGCAACTCCCTGGATTTTGTATGGGGGTGCCCGAACTCGCTATAGCTAGAAGCTTTCTCGCTATAGCTAGAAGGCAGTCTCGCTATAGCTAGACCATTTCTCGCTATAGCGAGCAGGTACATTCGCTATAGCTAGGCTGTAGCTAGCAGACTTAGAAAATTTTCAGCTTCCAAAAATTTTCAGCTTTTCTTTTCTTTCCCTTTTCTTTTCTCATTTCTTTTCTATTTTCTTTTTCTTTTCTTTTTCTTGGCTGAACTCATAAGGGAGACACTTTCTCTACCTTATGCTTTCTTTCTCTATGGCACTATGTGTGGGTAGAGCTCCACTTAGAAGTAACATGGACCGGTTGAGCCCTCTCTCTGAGTCCTCTTGCTCAATTATTCTTTTGAGACTTATTTCAATCCCTACTATCTGCTTAGAACTCATGGAAAGCAAAAAGTAGAGAAAGTGCCTCCCTTATGAGTTCCGCATTGCCATATGGGCTAGAGGGCACGTTGGGTATGAGCTAGAGGTCAAGGTGTCACACCATGTGAGCTCATATATCACATTTTCATATTTAATTACATGAATAAAACTCATTTTCATCATTAAAAGTGACTTACATCTCATGGAACTCAAGAGGAAGCATAAAATATATGTGTATATTTTTGGCCAGATTTTCCTCTTTTCTATTACAAAGTTTAGAAAATCATAACTAATTCTAGAAATATCAAAATCATAAATTCTTGCCCATTTTGGAAATCTACACGTCTAATTCATAATAAAAATATGTTTAGACCACAACATTCAACACAGAGGATGTTTGACATTCAAAAGTTCTAGAGGTCAAACTGTCCACGGGTGCTGTCACAGAATTCTGTAGTAAATTTTAAAAATGTACAATTAATTCCACAACAATCCAATCCATGTAAATGATACCAATATGGAATGATGTGGATGTTAGCTAGAGGGAAAAAAATAACTCTAGATGAGCTCAGGTATGTCCATGCATCAAAAATTAATTAAGCATTGCCTGAGGTCAGTTGGAGTTTTTGATACTAAACAGAATATTTAAAAATCCATATCTCCCTCTCTAGAAATGCAAATGGGGTGCTTTAAGTTAGCATAAGTCACTGGGAGTCAAGTTTCTTTGTATAAAAGTTTATGGCAATTGGATATCATTTGAGCCCTGTGTGACAGATTCTATTTTCAAACTTGAGTGAACAGTAACATGACCAAAACCAGAATTTTTGCCAATTTTGAAAATCCATCAAATATTCTCTAAACCTACAAAAATTATGTTCTTTAGCTTTCCAAAAAGCTCTCAATAAGATCTAATTACATGCCAAATCTCAGATCAAGAAGCGCTAATTTGGATAAAAAGTGATATAAGGTTTCATTATGGTCAATTTTGCTCCATATAAGATACCAAAATGTCTAAATGGCTTTCCTTAGGGTTTGGCACCTCTTGAGCAAGTCTAAAAGCATAATTAGAACTTGTGTGAACTTTCCAAATGATCCCAAACCTCATGCATCTCATTTTGGCTATTCCACTTCTATTCATACATGAAATTCCATAATGCAAAATTGCCATTACATGACCAAAATGAGTATTTCCATACATATGACCCTAGCTCTCATTTATACACAATACATTAACATAATTATACATGCTCATAACATCATAGGTCATATATAACTAGGGATTTCATTAATTGCTATCCATAAGGCCTTAAAGTAGCAATTTCAAGATACTTTGATGTCATGCTCTCATCTTCAAGGTGGTTGGCTTCCATTACCTTGCTCTCTTGGTCCACCTAGTATGTTAAAACATTAGAGAAGAGGGGATGAGATTCAAAGAATCCCAATAGCTTATCTCCCATTCAATCATACATAAAGTATGCAAAACAAGTATCACAAATGCATGCATGAGCAAGTTGTCATGTGTAAACATTCAAGAAGCATTTTCATCATTTGAGCAAGTTATACATGGCATACAAAGGCTTGCCAAGCAAATGGATTAGTCTCATTCATTTATTTGTGGATTTTAGACTTGCTTCATCCATTCTTTAAAAGGTTCTTAGACTCGACCATGCTATTTATCAACCTCACTTTTGGGAAACTCTTTACTTTGTCTTAACCAATCTTAAGGGTTATTGGTTCATCCTCACCATGACTAAGGGTTCTTGGCCTCACCACATTTAAACAAACCAATGCAAACATCATAGATATCATTTGGAAAATATAATGCATCATTATGGTACCATGGAATAAAAGCTCATGCTAAAATACTTTTCATAGCTTGAAACATACATAAACACATTCAAAGACAATGTAAGCATACAATTATGCATGAGAGAAGGTGGAGAGAGCTACCTTAGAAGCAAACACACACTTTTCTTCTTGAATCAAGGCTCCCTTTCTCGGCCTCACACACACAATGATATGGGAATAATTTCTCTTGGCCTAAACACAATTTATGGAAGCTAATTAGGTTCATGAAATTAATTCTAAGGCAACACAACTTGCTTAAACTCTAGCTTGACTCATTGACTACTTTATGTTTCCAAGAAAGCACCTAATGAAGCAACACTCATCAAATAAATTATAGGCTCCATTCTTTCTTTTTGAATATGATTCTTGACTCCTTTTAAGCCTCTTGGAGTCATCACACAATTAAAATTAAGAGCCTAACTACATGTTGCTTCTTTAGGTCATATTATGGAACATAATGCACCATCTCACTTTCTATGGTTTCAAAATTTTTTCCAAGGCTTCCCTTCATATTCATTCATCATATATGACTTAAAAATGGGATTAGAAAAATTTAAAACTATCCCTAGCTATGCTATCCCCTCTTGGCCGAACCTATGGAAGGTTTTAGGCTTCTTGAATTTTACTTTGTTTTCTTGATGGAGGAAGCACATGGGGAGACTTCTAGGGATCTTAGGAGCTTATTCAAACACTTATTTAGTCATATGAATTAAGAGATTAAATCAGATTTTGGAAGGAACACTTGAAACCTTGGAAATTGCATCTTGAAATTCCATGATTTTTTGTTAATTATCTTTGCATATTCTTATTCTCCACACCCTTTTTCTGAAAAATCACCCTTGGTTCTACCTAAAAATCAAACCCTCCTAGGGTTTCTTGAGTGGGGTGAAATGGTGGAGGAAGAGGAGCAAGGGGTAGCAACCATGGAAGAAGAAATTACCTTATTTTCTTGCTTTTTCTCACTTAAATCTTGTCTTTTTTTATCTCCTCTCTTCAAATCCGAATTTTCCCCTTAATTTCTCCCTTAAAAAAAATTTATAAACTTCATTATAATCATAGGAAGAAAGCTCAAGAGGAGAGGAACAGGTTTGGAAGAAGAAGGAGCATGAAAATCCATGAAATTCTTTACCTTTTCCTTGCTTTTCTCCTCCATAGAATTAAGAGAGCTGGTGTTTTCTCTGGAATTAAGAGAGCATGAAAATCCATGGAATTAAGAGAGCTGGTGTTTTCTCTGGTTTTTGGGTAGAATGGGTCATGCAAATGAAGGGGAGAGGAAATGAGAAACTTAAAGTGTGTTCAAGAAGCTTTCACTTTCTCAAAAATTCTAATTTTGCCCTTCATTTTTGGCATTTTTGTAGCTCCCTTTTTAAAACCATCTTTTCCATTATGAAATTTAGGTTCCCAATTTAGTAAAATGCCTTTGAAATCTTTCAAATTGGAGCTAAAACCTTCCCGAATGAATCAGTCAAAGTTTGGGTCAACTATCATTAGAAAACATCCACCGAAGGGGTTTTAACTATCCCAGAGCTTTCCATGGTTTTTAGGACCTTTGAGAACCCTGGAGAACTCAAAAATTTCATTTAAAAAGCCCTCCTATGTAAATTCCAAAATTTGCTCAAAATTATGAAAATGCTATTATGTTTCGTAAGTTTTCCATAAGAAATTGTTTCTTCATTCTAGCTCCATTTTTCTTTCTATCTGAGCCTGGGATTCTCATTTTTAGAAGTCTAGAATGCTTTCTAAATTTTTTGGGACCTTAACTACATCATTTCGAGGGACTTCCTTTTATATCCAGTGAATTTCATTTGTTTACGGAGAAACTGTACATTACGTTTCTCACGTTTTCTCTAGTTTTCAAAGAACTGGATGTTACATTTCTCCTCCCATAAATAAACTTCATCCTTAAAATTTGGGGTATGCTTTCCTCTTATTCTTTTATTTTTTAGCTAACTACTCTTTTTTTCTCTTCTTCTTGGCTCTATACGCTTTTCTCAGCAATTTCACTCGTTTAAATTTTTCTCAGCCAGGGGATTTGCATTATTAGCTCTTAATAAGGGCTCAATTGTTATAGAGTGCTAGCTAATTCTTTCTCATAAGGGAAAGAAGTTCTGGTTCTAGAGGCCTATCTTGGGGGAGCTTACTATTTATATTAGGTTAGTATTAACCCGTTGGCAGAGGTTAACGTTTTTTTCAGTGGACTCTTTTATACATCTCAAGAGGTAACATATTTTGTATCATGTCTCCCGTATGCTCTCCCAATGGCTCCTCATTACATCTCATCATCTTTTCTGATCATTAGAGCCATCGGAGGTTTCTGTCTGTCTACTGTTTTAAAGTATACTGTCCACTGTTTATCTTTACATTCTTTCTTACTAGCTCATCCTATGATTACTATTCATATTTCTTTCTGTCATAGGCCTCATATTGCAACTGCTTACTGGAATTACAGCTCCTTTAAGGAGTTTCTACTTTTAATGATTCCAATTTCTTTGTTTACTATTACATCTATCTCTATAAGCCGGGACTTCTCCTCCCTTTCTTTGCTCACTTACAGTGGCATTTTATAGTCCCTCTTTTCAGCACTGATTGGCCTAATGTGCGTGTCTCATACTGGCACCGAAGAGCTACTACCACTGACTACTATTGACCTCTGGTGGGATGCTAGTTATACTCATAGTTTCGATCACTAGAGACATACTGTACCACTTACCTCATGTAAAAACTGCACCTGACCCCTTTCTGAATACATAGGCTAGCATGTGGAGATCTCTCTATCTCTTGGCTAGGGCAAATATCTACTGGCTAGTAGTTCATCTGGTTCTAACTCTATTGACTCACTTACTTTACGTGTAGTCATTTTAACTTTCCTATCATATCATACAGTTTCTAACTATGCCTACATTTTGCTTTTAAGTGCCTTGGTACTAGGGCATCTCACACTTTGAGTGTGGTTAACATCTATGGTAGGAGAGAGGTTATGCTCTAGTCCCTTCTCATTTTGTTTACATATACTATAAGGGACTCAAGCTATACATACTGAATTTGTGCTATCTGAATCTAAACATTCTTTACTAGGATTCCTTTCTACATGCTTTTCTTATTGGAATTCCTTTACTTCTATTTTCTGACTTGTTATCTAGCTAACTAGGATACCCTTCGATTATCGAGACACTTTGGTGATTGATGTCATCGTTTGCTACACACTCAAGTCACATTACTATTAGGTTGATCAGGCCTAATATCATGTAACCATTACTGCAAGCAAATCATAACATCAAAGACTAATACACAAGCATCTCATGACTAAGCTTAAAGCCACTATCGCATGTATATTTCAAGTTTCCTAACAATCTAAGGCATTCCTCTCGTACTTTTCTTTATCTGCCCTATTTTCGTAGGATACTAATGAATGTTGTTTTATATACATGAACCCTCCTAACTTAAACATTTTAATAATTAAATAAGGTTTAATGGGCTTTGTTAGATGGATAATTGAGTTTATTGGCCATTACTTGCACTTTACAAAATTTATTTGCAAATTTTTGAATTTCAATTCATAAATTTCATTGAAATATTTCCTTTGTGAATTCTTCTTTCTTAATATTTTGTTTTATTTTATTCTACTTCATTTTATTTTATTTTTGTTGTACAGATTTTAATGGAAAAGATTTAAAATGAAGATGAATTGATGGCATGTGTAAGAGTATGGAAGAATACACACTCGAGCAGAACAATCACACACACTCATCCGCACTCACAAGCTATCTCACGTTGCTACATAACCATGCATTCAACATTCTCACATGAGCAAGCCATAATTTAAGTGGGGAGAAGGTGAGTTCTCGAGCTTTAGTGGATGGCTATGAGTTACTGAGCAAAAGCTATGTGAGGAGCTTGGATAAGAAATTAAGAAAAAGCTTGTAAGAAGCACCACCATTTTTCACGTAAATGAAGAGCAGGTGCATGTGAGAGAAGATTTTCACGTGAGAAAAGAGAAAAAGCTACAACTTTAACATGAAAGAGCTGAGAATAAGAGGTGAGAAAGGGGCTGCCACATGCACACACTCATTCTAACTCAAGGAAGCATGAAGAAGACACTGGGCAGAATGTGCCACTGTTTGAGAGAAGAAAAAAGCTTGAGTTAAAGAAGTTGGAGAGAAGAGACATGGAAAGGAGTCGACATGATTGTCATGATGGAACAGAAGTGTGGAGAAAACAAATGAAGAAGTTGAGCTGATGAGGGACTCGAAAAAGAAGCAAACAAACATACGTAGAGCAGGCCTCGAGTCTAAGGACAAATGCATGAAGCACTAGTTCATCAAGCTAGATGTGGAAGAAACAGAGAGCAAAACACGAAGAAAAAGGCACGTGAGGAGCTGGGCTGGATGCATAAGCTGAGAAAAGGCCATGTAAAGAAGAAGAATGAGCTGCATGTGAGACAAAAAGCTACGGGTTGTAAGGAAGGAAGAGAAAGGAGCTAGTGGCAAAGAAAGAAAGCACGCATTGAAGGAACGAACCAGTTGGATAGGTACTATACATATAACACATGAGTTTGGTGGAAGATGATTATTATATTCACAATGGCGCCCACATATGCACAAGAGGAAGCACGTGGTATTGGCTAAATGGAAGAAATAAATGGGAATGAATTAAAAAAAAAAAGAGGAAGCGTGACATACAAAGAGGAGAAGCTGAGCACGCAAAAAATAAAAATGACCATGTGAAGAAAGGGAATTAATTTGGGCAAGCTCCAGGAGGTAGAGAGGATCCAATCCATTGAATAAAAATAATCATCCAAACACGAAAATTCATTCCATCATCATATTCATGAGACATTCCATTCACTTTGTCCAGACCATCCACTACGCCGTATTCCTCTTTGCGCCATTTTCATCCACTTCTTCCATCTCCTTCCATTCAAATGAAGCTCTAATTCACCCTATGATTAACTTGGATGACAACCTTGGAGAAGCTTGAATCCATGGATTGGAATCAAAATTTTGGCTGAGCTTCTTATTTCTTTTCTCTCTTTCTTCATTGATTTTTGTTATTTTATTTTCTTGGTTAAGCTTGTAATTGATTGGATTAATGTAGTTTACGATTAGTAACTGGTTAGATACTAATTAGGAGAGCAATTGATGTTTTAATTGATTAATTTTAGTGCTAGATTTTTATTTTCTTACCATTTTCCAAGTGTGCAATCAAAGTGTTTGATGAAATGCTTGTGAGAATTGGTGTGTTTAATTGTCTAATTTGAGGGTTCATTGGAGTTTAATTGGTTAATTGAATCTCTTAAGGTATTAATTCAGAGGCTAATTAATCAATTAATCATTCAATTCAAGTGTTCGTTGATCCTAATGACAAGAGTTAACGATTTAATGCGAGACTAAGGTTTCAATGCAACATTACTTTGTTAATCTCTTGATTCTTAAGTGGTAACCCAAGATAACTTGTTATGGACATAAATAGAGACTCTTAGACTAGAATTAATCACAAATGAATTAGGATAAGAATAGTGGATACCAAGGGACAAATCTAAAGCTAGTCACAAGTCCATCATTCAACCATAATTCATACAATTAGGTAGCAATTAGGAATTTTAATTCGATTTCATTTCAATTAGTTTAAGTCAATCAAACCCCCCTTAGTTAGGAAATTTTTAGAGTCTTTTAATACTTAGAAAACCTAATTGAATATTGAACTCCATTTCCAAGGGAGATGACCTAGGTTGTGCCACTAACTATAAAATTAATCTAACCTAGTTTTATTTTGATGGTTGCGTGACACGACCAGTCAAAATTTAGCGTCATTGCCAGGGAATTGGATTCTCAATTATTTGAAAAGGATTTCTAGGTGTTTAACCTCTATTTTTATTTTGTTTTAGTTTAATTTTTCCCCTGTTTTAAGCTTGGATTTGGATCATTTCAATGTTATGTATCAATTGTCCTAGTTGCTAGAATTTTTGTTTGAAGTGCCCAGAAAATTCTTAAACTTTGTTTTCCAAGGTTTTTGGGTGTTTGGTGCAAAATTAATAGCATTGCTATTTGGTGCACCATTTGTTGCCCAAATTCCATTGTTTTAAGGTACTTTTTCTAATTTTTTAGAAGTTTCTAGAATTTTTTAGGAATTTTTTAATTTTTCTAGATTTAATTTCTTTATTTTTTATGAGTTTGTTTTGTGTGATTAACCTCTGTTTTGTAGTGTTCTTAATTGTTAGGTAGGTCTTAGCTTCATTTAAATTTTATTTTCTTAATTTAGAGTTAATTTTGGTTGTAGTTTGTTAGTGAATTCTCTTGTGCTGAAATCAATTGAACTTCTCATATTCTTGGCATTAAATGGATCCATATTATTATTCTAATCAAGGTGTTTATGATTCTTGTGCAAAGGATAGGATTTCCCAGAAGTTTGATGAAGCCATGTCAATGCTTCAAGGCATTCTTGAATGACAAAGACAAGTACAACAAGCACAATAATATCAACAAGTCCAACAACCATGCTACCAACCATACCACCATCCCTATGAAATTCACTCTGATTACATTAAACCATGCTACCAACCTTATCACCACCACTCCTATGAGATTCACCCTAATTACCACCATCATTACGAGCCATACCATAATTACAATATGCAAGAGCCAGAATATCATCCTTACAACTACCATGGGGGGTACATGCAACAAGAGGTCCAGAGGGAACCAAGTTTGAAAGAGAGAAGGTCGCAACAAATGAAAGCTCATAATCTTCAACTCCAATGAGAAATTGATCAGTTGCATGCTTAAAATCAACAAATGATTGACAACATTATAACGGATTTAGGAATTCAAACGAATCAACCTACCTAAAGTGCTACTGAATTGACTGAAGAACAAATTAGAAGGGAATGTATAGAGGAGGAAGAATCCTATTCACTGGATAATATCCTTCCATCTTCTAATACTTTGCAATTTGTTAGAACTAATTCTAGTATACTTGATAGTACTGAGACTATTAATGCATATGATTGTGTTGATTCTGAATTGCATGATGATGAGGTAGATGAGGAAATTATTGTTGAATCTCCTAATTTGGTTGATTGTGGTAATTCATTAGGCAAAATTGATACATTTGTTTATGTTCATGAACCCTTGTGTACTAATGCACTTAGTTTTCTACACCTAGCTCTGACCATAGTGATAATTTCAATTTTGAGCCTATTAATGATGAATCTTTTGAGTTTAGGGTAGTAGATAAGTTTGGGGGTTACCTAGAATGTGATGATCATGCTATTCTTTGTCTGGGATTGGTTGATAAGCCTATTCATGATGCATCTTCTGAGTTTAGGGACAGTATACCATTTGAACCATGTGATATAGTTAATTGGAATGATTTTCTTGATTATGTTTGTACTGGGTCCACTACATGTAATAGATGCTCCCAGATTAATTCTTTCATTGAGTCTAGTGAGTTCTTCACACATATTGATCAGCATGATTCCTCACTAGCATGTGATGATATGAATGATGAAGCAGTGAATGTAGCATGTGATGATGATAGAGATAGTGAAATTGTTGAGCAGCTTGTTGTTGATGAATCATACTCTAATTTGAAATGCTTATGTGATAACATAAGTACATGCCCTGTATGTGTTAAAATTAATGAGTTTTTGAGGTTTGATAAGTTTGTTAAGTCCATGGATCCCTTTGTTTGCACTGAAACTATTAATAAGACTGATTCAACTGATCATACTAGTATTAATGAAAGTATGCATAGTGATAGTGCTGATATTAAAAATCCTATTGATGCTTGTGCTGTTGTTAATACTAGTGAGAGATTGGATTTTGTTATTCATCATTGCTTAGAATTTTGTGAGCCTATTGATGTCTCTTTGGTAAGGGAAAATACTGTTTTTCCTGTTGAGAGTCTTGAATAGATTCTTGAAATTGTTGAGCTAGTCCTTAACAATCAACAAACACTTCCAACTGACATGAAGCATCTATCAGATACCTTGAAGGACTCTAACTTAAAAGACTGTGAAAAGTTATAATCTAACTTTTCTGTTGATGCAGTGACTCTTACTGATGGGAGTCCAGCTGATTTTATTAGTTTTGATAGATATTTAGAGAGTCTAGAGTCTAGTGTATTTAAAATTGATTTTAAATTTTCTTTCTTTAGTTTTGAATGTCCTAAATCTCATTTTTCTTCTTTTCTTGCTTCTGAAAATTCTGAAAATGACTTTCTGAGACTATTGATGGTTGAGGAAGTCCATAAGTCCTCACTGCATGATCAATCAAAATGCTTCAAAGTAGTGAGACTTAAATTTGTTAAATTAAGAAGAAATAAAGTTGTCTTAATTTTGATTTTTGATACTTATGATTAGTTAGTCTTTTATAGAGTTCCTTTTAGTTTAGGATTTAGTTTTCTTTTTCTTTTCTGCATTACTATTTGTTTTGTTTTTCTTTTGTAGGTAATAAAAGATTGCTAACCAGCTACATGGAAATTTGAGCCACCCTTGAGATCTTCGATTCAAGTTCATCCGGTTGTATACTTTCCCTTTTTACTTTTTATATTGTGCTATTGATCTATTGAATGGATTGTGTGCTGGCATTGAGGAGAATGCAATATTTAAGTGTGTGGGGGGGGGGAGAATCATTTCATTCCATTCCATCTTTTCCTTGTTTTGAAAAAAAAATTGAAAATTTTTGAGAAAAATTTTGAAAAATAACGTGATTTTTTTTTCAATTTTTTTGTGAAAGTTACAAGTTGAGATGATTATAGCTTATATTCACTTAAACATTATAAGTAATGGATCTTATGTTTTGATTCAAGTGAAGTGGCAATAAATTTGATTTCAATGAATTATTTGATAGCCATTAACTGGTAAGGATTTGTGCCGTATCTGTTCATTTCTAGTGTGTATTCACCTATTACTACTTCCACTCTAGAACTTGTCTTGATTCTTTGTTGAGGCCACATTTGCATTTGCATGCATGAAAATGATAAGGCATTCCTTTCTTTTATAGCTAGTGAACCAAAAAGCCACATTCTACATGCATTTTATCTATTGTTTAGCCACTTTGGACTTGGATTTATTTTCTTTGTTAAGCCCATAGCCATAAAAAAAATGTTCCCCACCTTGTTTTAAGATGCCTTAGGAATTTCAAAGAGCATTACATCTAACTAGGATAGGTGAATGTATGCTTTGCATTCATTTAGGCCATTGTTACTAAAAAATTGAGGAATATGTTCAAAAAAAAAAGTTAAAGAAAAGAAGAGATAGAAAAGCAAAAATAAAACAATGAATGAGAAGTTTGAACCAAAAAAAGAAAGAAAAGAAAAGTCATTGAAAATCAAAAGAAAGAAATGTCTTTTGAATTGAGTTTATAATTGCTTACACTAGTTGGAAATGAGGGCTAGAAACACATTTATCCCTATTGTAAATCCCTATTGATTGCTCTTGAGGTTCTAAGGTATCCAATTGTTTGTCTTTCCTTGTTTCTATGTCCATTCATTTCTTCCCTTAACCCCGCTACAACCCTGAATAAAGTCCTATTGATTTGTGCATGGCATTTAGCATGGGTGGTGGAGACTTAGAAGCTTGACAAGCTTATGGTAGTGAAGTTTTGATAGGTAGAACTTGAGTGATATACATTGCCTAAACACTTAAAGGTTGAGAGTAAACGTCAATCCAAGTGAGAGGCTATGCATTTTCAATTCATTCTCTTCAAATAAAATTGCCATGGAATTTGTTTTCTTGATGCAAGTGAAGTAATTTTGGATTGTTGAAGTGTTGATAAGTTGTGATTATTCTCTATCTTGTAACTTTCTACACTTTCCTTTTCATTTTCATTCTCCATTAGTCATTCTATTAGGTTTTCTTTTTCTTTGGATTTTAAGTTTTGCTCAGGAGTGCAAGGTTTAAGTGTGGGGAAATTTGATGAATGTTAGTTTTATATACATGACTCCTCCTAACTTAAACATTTTAATAACTAAATAAGGTTTAATGGGCCTCTTTAGGTGGCTAATTGAGTTTATTGGCCATTACATGCACTTTAGAAATTTATTTGCAAATTTTTGAATTTTAATGCACAAATTTCATTGAAGTATTTCCTTTGTGAATTCTTCTTTCTTAATATTTTGTTTTGTTTTATTCTACTTCATTTTATTTTATTTTTGTTGTGCAGATTTTAATGGAAAAGATTTAAAATGAAGATGAATTGATGGCATGTGGAAGAGTATGGAAGAATACACACCTGAGCAGAACAATCACACACACTCATCCATACTCATAAGCTATCTCACGTTGCTACACAACCATGCATTCAGCATTTTCACATGAGCAAGCCATGATTTAAGCGGGGAGAAGGTGAGTTCTCAGACTTGGGTGGATGGCTACGAGTTACTGGGTAGAAGCTACATAAGGAGCTTGGATAAGAAATAAAGAAAAAGATCGTGAAAAGCACGACTAATTTTCACGTAAATGAAGAGCAGCTATATGTGAGAGAAGATTTTCACATGAGAAAAGAGAAGGTGTAGTAGCTTTAATGTGAAAGAGCTGAGAATAAGAGGTGAGAAAGGGGCTGCCAGATGCACACACTCATTCAAACTCAAGGAAGCTCGAGTTAAAGAAGTTTGAGAGAAGAGACATGGAAAGGAGCTAATGTGATTGTCACGATGGAATAGAAGTGTGGAGAAACAAATGAAGAAGCTGAGCTGACGAGGGACTAAAAAAAGAAGCAAACAAACACACATAGAGCAGGCCTCGAGTCTAAGGACAAACGCATGAAGCACTGGTTCATTAAGCTAGACATGGAAGAAGTAGAGAGCAAAATGCAAAGAAAAAGGCACATGAGGAGTTGGGCTGGATGCATAAGCTGAGAAGAGGCCACGTAAAGAAGAAGAATGAACTGTATGTGAGACAATAAGCTATAAGTTGGAAGGAAGGAAGAAAAAGGAGCTAGTGGCAGAGAAAGAAAGCACACATTGAAGGAACAAAGCAACTGGATGGGTATTGTACATATAACACATGAGTTTAGTGGAAAATGATTATTATATTCACAATGGGGCCCACATATGCACAAGAGGAAGCACGTGGTATTGGCTAAATGGAAGAAATAGATGGGAATGAATTAAAAAAAAGAGGAAGCGTGACATACAAAAAGGAGAAGCTAAGTACACAAAAAATAAAAATGACCATGTGAGGAAGGGGAATTAATTCGAGTAAGCTCTAGGAGGCAGAGAGGATCCAATCCATTGAATAAAAATAATCATCTAGACATGACAATTCATTCCATCGTCATATTCACAAGACATTTCATTCACTTTGTCCAGACCATCAACCATTACGTATTCCTCTTCACACCATTTTCATCCACTTCCTCCATCTCCTTCCATTCAAATGAAGCTCTAATTCACCTTGTGATTAGCTTAGAAGACAACCTTGGAGAAGCTTGAATCTATGAATTAGAATCAGAATTTTGGCTGAGCTTCCTATTTCTTTTCTCTCTTTCTTCATTGATTTTTGTTATTTTATTTGCTTGGTTAAGCTTGTAATTGATTGGATTAATGTAGTTTATGATTGGTAGCTAGTTAAACACTAATTAAGAGAGCAATTGATGTTTTAATTGATTAATTTTAGTGCTAGATTTTCATTTTTCTACCATTTTCCAAGTGTGCAATTAAGGTATTTGATGAAATGCTTATGAGAATTGGTGTGCTTAATTATCTAATTTGAGGGTTCATTGGAGTTTAATTGGTTAATTAAATCTCCTAAGGTGTTAATTCAGAGGCTAATTAATCAATTAATCATTCAATTCAAGTGTTTGTTGATCCTAATGACAAGAGTTAATGATTTAATGCGGGATTGAGGTTTCAATGCAACATTACTTTGTTAATCTCTTGATTCTTGAGTGGTAACCCAAGATAACTTGTTATGGACACAAATAGGGACTCTTAGACTAGAATTAATTGCAAATGAATTAGGATAAGGATAGTGGATACCAAGGGACAAATCCAAAGCTAGTCATAAGTTTATTATTTGACCATAATTCATACAATTAGGTAATAATTAGGAATTTTAATTCGATTTCATTTCAATTAGTGTAAGTCAATCAAACCCCCCTTAGTTAGGAAGATTTTGAAGTCTTTTAATACTTAGAAAATCCAATTGAACATTGAACTCCATTTCTAAGGGAGATGACCTAGGTTGTGCCACTAACTATAAAATTAATCTAACTTAGTTTTATTTTGAGGATTACACGACATGACTGGTCAGATACTTGGGGATAACAAGATTCTTTCTCTACTTCATCCTGAGATTACTATACATTGTCTTACTATTTTTACTTCGAGCGCTATCATGCTAGAAGGGAATCTATGCCAAGGACAAGTGTGCTTTCTTGAAAACTCAAGCACATCGACTCGACATTTATTTTCAATGTATTATGTCCTTGGCTTGAATACTATTATAATTTCTCTCTTTTACCTTTACTATCCTTTTACTTAAGTAAAAGGATGTGTTACTACTGGCTATTTCTATTGCCAGTTCAGGTTTCTTAACACTCAAAAGCACTTACATTTTCCTTGGGCTCTTCTACTTCACTTTTTGTAACATTAAGGGGGTCTACTTTTCTCATACTCTTGCTTTACTCTAGCTAGACTATCCCTCAGTAAGAAGAATTCTATTTCATGTAATCCCAGGAATTATATTTTATGGCACTCTCGATTTACACTTTTTCTTTGCATGATACAAGACTCGCCTTCTGAGGCGGTCTTTAGCTCCCTCGAGCTTTCCTGAGGGTACTAAGGTACTAGCTGTTTATCTTAGCTCATTTCTATATTCAGATCAGAGCTAGGCTTTCTCACTTTGTTTAGCCTATTTAGCCTCATCCCTAAGAGTACAATATACTATTTCTAGGGTGCTACTAACCTAATCCAGGACACGTACTCTCAATGTCTGGATTCTATCTTACTAAAACTTATGCGTGCTTTAATCACTCACGTGCCTTAACCCCATATCATTCTCATCTTAGGGAGCTCATTTGACCAACTATTGGACCCCTATCTATTTACGTTTTTGGGCTTAGTTTATTCTTTTAGTCATTACTAAAGGAGGGCATCTCTTTTGTGGCTAGTTTCTTAGTTCTTCCTCGCTTCCTTTATCACTATACTTTATGACTCAGGGGGGTCTATATAGGGGAATTTACTAATCACTACTGGGTGGTTTTCCTAACTCAGAATGTCTCATCTTTCCTTTTTCAATCCAAAGAGAACTTTCACTAAGCCTTTCATTTATATATCTCACCTGAAACGATACTACTGGTCATCTTCCCTAGGCTTTAGCTTATGCTTAGCTTGGGCTAGCCATCTTATCATACCTGTAGCTTATTATAAGCCCTATTAACTCATAAGCTTATGATAACTTAGTGCTTTTTGAACTATCCTCATTCCCTTCTGAGCCTCTATCACTGGGCTACTCATACTTACCTCTAGGTGTTACTTATGAGGTACACCTTTCTAGGCCACTCACTATGTGGCTTACTACTAGTAGCCTTATCTTATGTTATTTCAAGGCTATACTAACATTCTACATTTAGTGTCTTATAGGGTAACAACCTAGGTTAGAGTCAACGCCTTAAAGGTGAGTCTTAACGATCTCATCATCCCTGTGTCTAACTTCCTTTGTGTTGAGCTTTTTCCTCAATTTCAACTACTAGGCCCACATATTTCTTACTAACCTTCTACGATTATTTACTACTCTTTTTCTCTACTTATACTAGGGTTCCCACTCTCAATGGATCAATTGATCCCTTATTAGTTCATTCCTCAAGTTGGCCTGAATATAACCAACAAGGCATTTCATACTGCCATTTGCCATGGCTAATTAACCTCAGGTTCTCCCTAATTTTTTTGTCTAAGTATTGGCCAAAGCAAGGAACTCTCTAGATTGCCTCGTTGCTTCATGAAATAATTGGCCACAGCTAAGCAATTAATTGGCTGCTACTAATGGCCTTTGATTGGTTTACTTTTTCAGGGATTGGATTTTCATCTTTAACTACCAACCCGAGCCTCATTGCCTCTATATCTAGCCCATCATCAAGCTAGAGGGTTCTACCTCTTGCTTCACTCATACATAACTGATTGTCATCTCTGGCCTATTGGGCTTTAGGGTGTAGCTTGTAACTCAACCTCTGGCCTGAGGGAATTAGCATTTTAGACTTTGAAATTCATCTAGACATTTTGGTGTTGTGTTAGGGGGTGACTCTTTTTCTCACTTTCTCTCTAGACTAATCTTCTACAGCTGCAGTCTCATTTCATACCGTGCTGCATCCTACTTGTCTCTGCATTAAGCAGGACTTCTCAGAATGGTCTGAGTATGATTACCAGGGAGAATTAGGCCTCACATACTCCCTCTAGCAAGCATTTTTATATTAACAAGATCATTCCTCATCATTTATATCTAAGACTTGTTACTAATCTTAGCAAGCTATCATATCTCATAAGCTCTAGCTGTCGGATCCCTTAGCTCTGCTCAAGCTATGCTAGAGGCCAGCCTTTCTTGATATCCAATTTCTACTCTAAGACCATTTTACAACTTACTCATAATGAACAAAGCCACAACCTATCCTCATAGACTCCACATATCTCATATAAGGCTCTACCTATCCATTCAAGCCTTTACATAGTCCAATTGCTACATTCTTAAGCCAAATCCAATCTGAGAGAGCTTGGAACTTTGCTTTGATACCAATAAATGTAACTCTATAAATTCTTAACTCATTTCATGCTATTTTCATGCCTAAAACCATACTACTCACATAAAAAGGCAAGAAAAATGATATTAAATAATATATTTCTTAGGGTTGCGTCACGTATAAAATTTTCCTTCGGTATTATGTAGACCATGTGAGCTCATACATCACATTTACATATTTAATTATATGAATACAACTTATTTTCATCACCAAAAGTGGCTCACATCTCATGGAAAGCAAGAAGATACATAAAATTCATGCTTGCATTTTCGGGAAGAATTTCCTCTTTTCTGTCACAAATTTTGGAAAATCATAACTAATACTAAAAAAATTGAAACCATACATTCTTATCCATTATGGAAAGATACACATATCTAATTCATGCTAAAAATATTTCCAAACTATAACATCCAACACAGAGGACGTTTGACATTTAAAATGGTCCAGAGGTTAGACTATCCACTGGTGCTGTCACAAAATTCTACAGCAAACTTCAAAAATACCCAATTAATTCCAAAAAAAAATCCAATTCATACAAAGGATACCAATCAACAAAGCTATGGATGTTATCTAGAGGGAAAAAATAACTTTAGACAAGATCAAGCACACACAGACCTCGAAACCCAATCAAACAATACCAGAGGTCAGGTGGAGCACCTAGTACTGGGTAGATTTTTTAAAAGTTCATATCTCCCTCTCTAGAAATCCAAATGAGGTGATTCTAGTTGGCACAGATCACTGGGAATGTCTAGTTTCTATGTATAAATTTTCATGGCAATTGGACATCATTTGAGCATTGTGTGATATATTTTCTTTTTGGACCTGAGTGAATAGTGACATGACCAAAACCAGAATTTTTGCCAACTTTGAAAATTCATCAAATATTTTGTAGACCTCTAAAAATTTTTCTCTTTATCTTCCCAAAAATCTCTCAACAAGATCTAATTGCATGCCAAATCTCAGATCAAGAAGAGCTCATTTGGACAAAAAGTGATATAGAGTTCCATTATGGTCAATTTTGACTCCGTATAGGATACCAAAATGTTCAAATGGCTCTCCTTGGGGTTTGGCACCTCTTAGGCAACTCTAAAAGCATAATTAGGACTTGTGTGAGTTGCCCAAATGGTCCCAACCCTCATGCATCTCATTTTGGCCATCTCACCCACACTTATACGCAATTCCATAGTACCATTCAAGAAGCCACATTGTTATAACATACCCAAATTGCATTCTAATGGTCTCATAATGTATTCTCTCACTTATACATCACATACTAATATAATTATACATGTTAAAAAGGTCATAGACCATATACAATAATGGGTTACATCATTTGATGTCAATATGGCCTTAAAGAAAACACCTTACAGAGCCTCGTGGATATTATCCCCAGTAGATGACTTCTCCCATTAGCTCTAAGGTTTTTTTCTTCTTGGAAAATGGCTTCTCCCATTAGCTCCCAAGAAAACGTGTCCATATGGGAAGAGTACTACTCCCACTTACAAGGACCTAGCCTAGGTCCCTCCTTTCTGATGTAGAACTTTACACTAAGAAGTTGTTTCATTAATTCTAATGTTTTGAATGTTCAAGATATGAAATATAGATACTAATGGAGCTATTGGAATGAATTTAGGAACTCTATTTTTGTAAGTGAAAAATTAGGATTCAAGAAAGCCTAATAAGACCATATGGCTTTAAGTATGTTTAATTATGCTTTTGATAGCTTTAATGAATTCCATTGGAATTATGAAGATCATATTATGATGAAAAAAAGCCTAGGAATTGAAATTTGAGAGTTACTCCTTAAGACACTCAAAGCAACCTAAAATTATACTTAAAGACCTAAATTAGCACATGTAGGACTAACATGAGTTTAAATGTGACTTCATTGATTATTTTATGTTTATTTGATGTGTCTAGGGCAAATGAGTGAGACCATATCAAGGTGTGTGTATAAGGCCATGAAACAAAGAGAAGAAGACCAAGGGAACTAATTGAATTTGTTTCTTAAGGTACCTTTTCCTTCATTCTTATATGTGTAGTAGCTTGCTAAAGTATATTGGTTGCTTGTGTGTATTGTTTGCAATTATGTGACTTGTTGATTTTTTGAGTAGAATATGTACTTACTGACAATCATTTGCATATGTGATTAGGGTGGCTCTTTGATAGGTAAGACTAGGTTAAAAGTCTTTAGATGTTGGACGAGGTTAGGTTAAAAGTTCCTAAATATTAGGTGATAGTAGACCACAAGTCCTTAGATGTTGGGTGAGGTTAGGCCAAAAGTCCTTAGAGCATGGATTTGCTCTTGCTTGAGCCATGGGACCCCTAGAGAATGGATTACTCTCTTGTGTATGGTTTGGCAATAATTACATAACATTTATACTTGCTTCCATATGTTTAAGTGAACCATATATGTGTTTGAATGTTTGATTAGCTATTGAAATTCTTTGAATCTCACTTTTCCATGTCTCCACTAATCATAGCTAGGTGAGAAGCAAAACAAGGATAAGGATATGTAAAACATCTAGAAAAGGCTATTATGTCAAGAATTTGCCCTAGGATACGGCATTGTATAAATATTTATGTAAACCTATATTTTGATGTAATGAAATGTAACAATGGTTAAAAGTGCTAGACCATAGTTATATGACCATTGAATGTATGAAGGACATGATAGAACATGTTTTTGATATTTGAGGTTCCATTAGGTCTATGTGTTTTTTTGCATGTGGAATAGTAATTTTTAGTTGCAGGGCAAAAATTTTATGATAAATCAATGCTACATGATGCAAATAAGGATTGAAATTTGCTCAAGGTGAGAAATAGGATTTTAGAGCTCATTTAATACCAATTGGAAACAAAATTTTAACCATTTGAGCCATAAAAATCCGTATACTCTTAATAGCCTTAATGATTGAATTTGGAGTTGAAAATTGGCAACCAATTAAAAGACATTTAGAGCTTTTTACTAATGTTTTTAAAATCAGACCGGTCATTGAATCGGTGGAGGTACTAGTTTACGGTTCATTGGTTGAACCGTGGTTGAACTGTGGTCAAACCGATAATAATTAAATATATTATTTTAAAAATTTTATGTATTAAAATATTAATATAACAAATAAATATTAGTAAATTTTAAATATTTGATTACTAATTCAATATTTCTTAAGATATTATAAAAATTAATGTTTAATTTAAAATAAAAATTATCTATGATTAAAAGTTAAGAATATTTAATATTAAGTTTTTAGAATTCCTAAATTATATTAAGATTTTACTTATTATTAAAAAATAAAATAAAAAATAATAAGTTTAGCTAAGTACCTTGATATTTGAGAGAAATGTCATTAGGAAATTGAAAAAAATAGAAAGCAATTATAAAAAATAATTAATTATGCACATTTTATTTTTCTTATATTCTCTTTCTTTTTTTAAAAAAAAAATCATATTTCAAGTCCCTCATTTTTTTTATTACCTTCTATTTTTAATTTGTTAAATTTTTTTAAGATAAATTATTCTATTATATAAGAAAAAATTAAAAAAAAAAGAAAATTGCTTCAGACCAGTTCAAACTGATTTTTTCAGTCCGGTTTTCACCGGTTCTTGACCGGTTTGACTAGTTTTTTACTTGGCCGGTTTTCAACCTCAACCGAACCAGACCAGGGATCGGTCGAACCGGCCCATCCAGTCCAATTTTGAGAACCATGCTTTTTACAGAGCCAAAGATCATAATTTTTAGGGCTCTAAAGAATATTTGATGAATTTTCAAAGTTAGTCCCCAAAAGTTATCAAGTGTAGTTACTATTCATGCTTGTCCGGTATTGGATTTTGTGCCTTTGGAGGGACAAAATATATTCATTTTGACTTAAAATTTTTATAGTAAGAAGTTCATATTATAAGCTTTCTAACACCTAATTTGTTATACAAAATAGTGTAACTCAAGTTATAAATTTTTAAAATTTAGACATCATTAGGTGTTCTATAGCCAAAATGTACAAATGGTTAATTCCATGGGCTTTAATCCTACCTACATGCTATCTTAATCATAACAAATTAGTTATACTTGAATTTGTGAGATGAAATACTAAAAATCCATGTTCAATTGCTTTTAGACACTAAAATTTTTGCTATTAAAGGTTTGGTTACCATTATTTTGCCATGAATGAACATATGTATATGAAAAGAATCTATAATATGTTATGGTGTAATAGGTCTCGGGTTTAACATAACCTAGGTTTGTATCAATTCTATTACATCAAAACTCATTCCCATTTCACACAAAAGTTTTCCATCATCCAAACAAGACTTTATTGTACAACAATAGGTGTAACAACCTAATAAATTAGGAATTTGAAGTAATGGGGAAACTAATTACAATGAGTAATTAAATTGTAATGCCTAGTATAATTTTGAGTTTATAAAAATAATCAAAATAAAATGTTAATCATAAATTAATTTAAGCAAATTAAGTGAAATTTAGGTTAAGTTTTTTCTCCCTAGACTCCTTTTCTAGCATGCTGTTGGTTTTTGCTCATGAGGGACTAAATTGTAAATTCTAGAATTTACTCTTTAGTCTTGCACTTTCCTATATTTACTCATCGATCCCTGAAGTATTTTTGTTCCATTTGTATATATGTCTCCTCCTATTGTCTTCTATAGATGATGATATTGCTTTTGCTTATTTTAATCCTTGTAAAGTGTACCATGACTCATTCTTGCTAAGTACTCCTAAAATTTCTCATAGGGTTACCATTTTTTACTCAATGGTCTAGCCATAAGCATCTTCATTCTCCCTCTCTTGAAACACCATATCTTTATTTACCATTTTTTTTAATTATGAAGGTGCAACCAAGTCGTTTCAATAATAATAACAATAACAATAAATGTCCGCCTTCCCAGTTCAAATTTTTTGTCAGCCTTTCTTGTAATACCATAATACTATGATTCATATCATACTATTTATAAGTTCCTTCCATGAAGCAAATGATTTCTCAAGGAAAAAGGTAATAAAAATATTTCATTTTCTTGTATTGCGTAGCAGATAAATTTTTCGTTCGGTGTCCTATGGACCATATGAACTCATTAAACTCATTATCATATTTAATTACACTAATAAAACTCAAAACCATCCAAGGAAGTGTCCTAGAACTCATGCAAGTGGATGGAACACACAAAATGCCTTGGTACAGCCTTCGCCAAAAATTTCTGTTTACTGTCATAAACTTTTAAAAATCATAACTAATTCTAAAAAAATCAGATCATGAATTATTTATCATTTTAGAAAGCTATAGATGTCTAATTTATGGTAAAAATATTTCTAGACCTCATCATGGGCTGCTAGCTACGAAAAATGATGGAATAGTATAGAGGTCAACTGTCATCCTTGGTGCTGACCTCCAACTTCAAAAATTCATATCTCTTTGCTCAGAGGTCCAATTAGGGTGACCTCAGTGGCCATGGAAATATCGTCATATCTAGTTTATGTCTATAAAATTTCATAAGAATTGGACATCATTTGCTCATGAATGACATAGCCCAAGTTTCTAACTATATGAATAATACTTGTATCAATTTAGCAGAAAAATACCAAATTTGAAAAATCATAATTAATTCCATAGAGCTCCAAATAATATTGTCTTTTACTTGCCAAAAAGCTCTAGATAAGATCTATATTTGTACCAAATTTCATGGGTAAATTCGTTCATTTGGTTAGATCTTGACATTGGGTTGCAAAATGGCTCATTTTGTGTCACCAAAGGGGTCCAAATGGTCCATTTTGAGTTCTAAGGCAACCATGACCACTTGAGCACATGGGAATGCACCAAAATGACCTTCTAAACTTGTCTTAAAGGTGTACAAACGCAGAATTTGAAAACTCACTCTCTCAACCCATGCCATACACAAGAACATACAAGCTAGTCTTGTTCCTCAATGTCGAAGATGCATTATATCACACACATAACATTAAATCTCATTTGTACATAATACATTTGCATAATTACATATGTTCATAAGGTTATAGGACATATACAATATAGGATTACAACATTTTTCACTCATATGCCCATAAAGAAGTAAAATCAAGGCACTTTTTTATCAATCTCTTATCTTTCAACTTTATGGCTTCTATTACCTTGCTCACTTGGTCCACTTAGCATATTAGGACATTGGAGAGGAGGGAATGAGATTCAAAGAATCCCAATTGTTCATCTCCCTCTCAATCATACATAAAAGATACAAAGCAAGTCTTAAAAATACATGCATAAGCATTATGAAGTGCAAGATCATTCAAGAAGTAGTCTTAGCACTTGAACAAGTCACACATAGGCTTGCCAAGTAAGTGGATTAGTCTCACCCATTCTCTTATAGATTTTGGATTTGCCTCACCTATTTTCTCTAGAGGTTTTTAACTCCATACTCTTGGGAGTCAACCTCAATTTTAGGAGACTCTTGACTCTATCTCAACCAACTTTAAGGGTTCTTGTCTCATCCTCACCATGGTTAAGGGTTCTTGGCTTCACCACACTCAAGCACACATACTAGGCATCATTTGAAGACATAAGGCAACATCATGGTATCATAATACATATGCACATGTTAAAACACTTTTCATAGCTTGAAACACACATACACACATCCAAAGACAAGTTAAGCATATATTCATGCATGAAAGAAGGAGAAGTGAGCTACCTTTGTTACAACCACACACTTTTTCTCTTGAAAATACTCTCCTTTCCTCGGCCTTACACACACAAAGGTGTGGGTTGATTTCTCTTGGCCTAAACACAATATATGGAAGCTAATTAGGTTCTTAGAATAATTTCTAAGGCCACACATCTACTTGGAAGTCTAGTTTTGTTCTATGGTTCATTTATAGTTCCTAAACATACCTAATGAAGCAACACCTATCAAATGAGATCTAGGCTCCATTCTTTCCTTTCATTTATGATTCTTGACTCCTTTTAAGGCTCTTGAAGTTATCACACAATTAAAACAAAGAACCTAATCACATGTTGCTTCCTTAGATCATATTATAGAACCGATGATACCAATTCATTCCTTAGGCCTTCTAAATTTTTTCCAAGGTTTCCTCTCATCTTTTGTAACATCCAGTTCTCTGAAAACATGAGAAATGTAATGTACAATTTCTCTGTTAACGAACAAAACTCACCAGATACAAAAGGAAGTCCCTCGAAATGAGATAGTTAAGGTCCCAAAAAATTATGAAGCATTCTAAACTTCTAAAAATAAGAATCTCAGGCTCAGATGGAAGGAAAAACAGAGCTAGAATGAAGAAATAATTTCTTATGAAAGGCTTACGAAATGTAATGGCATTTTCGTAATTTTAAGCAAATTTTAGAATTCACACAAGAGGGCTTTTTAAATGAAAATTTTGAGTTCTCTGAGGTTCTCAGAGGCCCTGAAAATCATAGGAAGCCCCGGGACAGTTAAGTCCCCTCCAGTGACGTTTTCAAATGTCAGTGTGCCTAAACTTTGATGGATCCGTTTAAGAAAGTTTTGACTCTGATTTAAGTGATTCCAAAGGAATTTTATTTAATTGGGAATCAAAATTTTATAATAGAAAAGACGATTCTAAAAAAGGAGCTAAAATGAAGGAGAAACAAAAATGTAAAGTACGAAGGCAAAATTAGAAATTTTGAAAAAGTAACTTTCCTACACCTATATATAGGTGGCGCCCCACATTCCCCTTCATTTGGAATCAGAATTTTCTGCATAATTTTAGAAGAAGGGAGCTAGGGTTTGGGCATACAAGAGAGGAAGAAAAAGAAGGAGAAAATCCAAGCTTAAGGAATGTTTCCATGGTGATTTTTCATGCTTTTCCTCATCCAAACCTCCTCTCCTCCCTTCTCCTTTGTTTCCTTTAATTAAAATGATGTTTATAAATCTGATTCAAGGGAGAAATTCAAGGGAAATTTCAGATTTGAAGAGAGGAGCTTAAAGAAAGCAAGATTCAAGCCAAAATAAGCAAGGAAACTAGGTAAAATCTCATCCTATGGTTGATGTCTTCACCCACCCTTCTTCCCCATTTCGCCTAACCCTAAGAGCTATAGGAGGATCTGATTTTTAAGCCCAACCAAGCATGAATCTTAGTTATTTGATGGAGAAGAACAAGAATATGTAAAGAAAACAACAAAATAACTATTAGATTTCAAGATGTAAATTCTAGGGTTTTGTGTGCACCTTTCAAAATATGATTTTGTGTGATGCTTCCTAGGTCTAATTAAGAGTTTAAATGAGTTTCTAAGACTCCTAAGATTCTCCCCACATGCTTCCTCCTTCAAGAAAACAAAGAAAACTCTAAGGAACCCTAAACCATGCATAGGCTTGGCCTAAGCAAGTTCTCCTTGCTAGGGAGAGTTTAAAATTTTTCTAAGGCCATTTTTGAGCCATATTTGATGAATGAAAATGAGGGGAGGCCTTGGAAAAAGTTTAGAACTCATAGAAAGTGATTTGGTGTCTTAAGTTCCATTTTATGACCTAAAGAAGTAACATATAGTTAGGCTCTTGGTTTTAATTGTGTGATGACTCCAAAAGGTTTGAAAGGAGTCAAGAATCATATTTGAAAGGAAAGAATGGAGCCTAGAAATTTTTTGAGGGGTGTTGCATCATTAGGTGCATTTATGGACCATAATGGGGGTTATAGAGCAATCTAGTGTTTAACAAAGTTGTATGGCCTTGGAGATTGTTTTATGAACTTAATTGACTTTAATAAATTGTGTCTAGGCCAAGAGAAACCATCTCTACAAATTTATGGGTGTGTGGCCGAAAGAGGAGGCTTGAAATCTAAGAAAAAAGTATGTGATTGTGTGTAAGGTAGCTCCTTTCACTTTCTCTCATGCATGAATGTATGTTTAGCTTGTTTTAGAATGTGTGTATGTGTATTTTCAAGCCATGAAAATTATGCTAGCATGATTTTATATTCCATGATTTCATGATGCCATGTTATGTTTTCAAATGAATGTATGATGTTTGTTGAGTTTGCTTGAGTGTGGAGAGGCCAAGAACTCTTGACCATGGTGAGGATGAGTGAAAAACCCTTGAGGTTAGTTCAAATAAAGTAAAGAGCCTCTCAAAAGCAAAGTGGGCTCCCAAGAGTATGGTTGAGTCCAAAGCTCTTAAAGAATGGGTGAGGCAAGTCCAAAATCCATGAGAAAAAGTGTGAGGCTAATCTAAACACTTGGTGAGCTCTTGAATATCTTGTATGATTTGTTCACATGCTAAGCTTGCTTTTTAAATGTTTATGACTTCTATTTTATCTATGCATGCATTTTTAAGGTTTGCTTTGTATATTTTATGTATGATTGAATGGGAGATAAGCTATTGGAATTTTTTGAATCTCATCCCAAAAATCTAAAATGTCGTTATTTGGGATTTTCTTGGTAAAATTTCGTAGGTTGAGGCTAGGAGTGTTTTAGGTAAGTATAAACTCTTCATTTTGATGCTTTCTCTACTAGTTTGGGATCTCTATAGTTAATTTATGATATGGGTATTGTTTTTATGCGAATTTACTCAAAATTTGAAATATTTTTTGAGATTTCTAAGGTAGGATCAACCAAATCCGAATTTAGTTTTTGTGGAATTAGGTAAGTGTTTCTGAGTAGTCTTATATAGCTTAACTCCTTGAGTAATGGGTTTGCTGATATAAATTGTAATTAAGGATAATAATGGCTTGGGTTTGTATCCATAGGCTGAGGTAGCATTCAATTGGCTCTTAGAGGATTGGCTACACTGGGGTTCATGCTAATTCCATGCATATTTCTGTTTTAATTTTGTATTTGCTGCATGATATAATTTTGAATGCTAAATGAATTGGTTGGCTATTTGTTATATGTGATTGGACCTTATGAGTCCATGGTGGAGCCGTGGTGTAGTTGCCACCTGTGCATGTGTTTCAATCGGACACCGGGTTGTGATCAGACCTCAAATGCACTGAGCCCTAGTTGTGCTCATTGGGGAGTAGGTATTGTGGATGGGCCTCTCCTGGTGTTATTGGCCTTCAACATGTGGAATTATGATTACTAGTATGGGATAGTAATCATAGATAATCTAATTATTTCATTTACTGATATGGTTGGTATATTTTTTTATGCTTATATAAAATCATGCATATATGTTAATTAAATTAGAATATATGAAAGGAATTTTCCTTAGTTACTAAGATTTATATCTCATCCCGTTTTATGGGATCAAACTTTCAGGTGAAGGCCTTTCAGGTAAGGATAAGGTGAAGCAAGTGGATGAAAATCTATGAGCTCTAGCCATGTATAGAGGAGGCTACACTTAGGCTGATCTGAGTAGAGTAGATGTAATTTTGTTATTATTTTATATAGCATCATTATATAGTCATATTGCCAAGTGTAATTGTTTGTATTTTGATTACTTAGGATGTATCTATTGAGGAGTTAGGCCTCATCTTAGTTTGGTATTGGATGTATGAACTTATGACATTTGATGTATGAACTGTGTTAAATTTATGTTATGGTCTACTATTGGGAATGTAATCATGTGATACATTAGATGTTGATTTAAACTAGTGATGTATAGAATCTCTAATAGATTATGTATCGAATAATAATTATTGATAGTTCATGAATTCTTACTGTTATTACTCTATGAACTTGCTGATATAGGGTAGTTGGAGGAGTAGAAATTAACACTTAAGTCTTGAACTAGTAATGATAGATAAGTTAGGTGAATGAAAACTATTAGGGCCTCACAAATTATGGTAGAGTGGTCCTAGAGTATCTTTAGGGGTAAAATTGGAGTGCATGGAATGAAATTTGGAAGATGTAGTAATAGGAGGGGATTACATCGTGGCTAGGAAAGTCTCACGTGACCAAGAGTGTGTCAGAAGCGAGGGGAGCCGTGGCACGAGGAATCTCGCCATGACTCAAAGTGAAAATGTTGCCTAGGGAGCGTGACAGAGAGCAAACTTGCAGCGGCACAACATGTCCTGCCATAACTCAAGTCGAGGAAACTGGGTAAGGAGTGTCCAGTAGTTAGTCTCACTGCAGTGCAAGTGTATCCCATCAAGGCGAGAATCATGGGACTTCAAACAGTGACTAAGGTCGGGTAAATTCCTTGATACTAGACAGAAAATTAGAAAATTCATATCTCCCCCTCTAAACATCCAAATGAGGTGCTTTAAGTTGGACAAGTCACTGGGAACATCTAGTTTCTTTGTATAAAATTTCGTGGCAATTAGAAATCATTTGAGCCCTGTGTGACAGATTTCATTTCCGGACCAAGTGAATAGTACATCAAACCAAAACTAGAAAAATTGCTAACTTTGAAAATGCATCAAATATTCTGTGGACCTTCAAAAATTCCCTACTTTAGCTTCCCAAAAATCTTTCAATGAACCCTAATTGCATGCCAAATTTCAGATCAAGAAGAGTTCATTTAGATAAAAAGTGACATAGGGTTCCCATTTAGTTATTTTTGGCCCTATATGGGATATCAAAGTGACCAAATGGTCTTTCATGGGGTTTGGCACCTCTTGGGCAAGTCTAAAAGCATAATCAAGACTTGTCTAAACTACCCAAGTGGTCCCAAACTCTATGCATCTCATTTTGGCCATTTAACCCACACTTATGCACATTTCCATAAACTCATTCATGAAGCTATCTTTGCCATACATACTCAATTCACATTCTATCATTCACATAACACATATTCTCATTTCTAGATCATATATTATCATAATTACATATGTTCCAAAGGTCATAGACCATATACAAGCATGAGTTACATCTTTTGACAACAATATGGCTTTAAAGTAATAATATTCAAGCACTTTATTGTCAAACTCTTTCTTTCAAGGTTGTTGGCTCCCATTGCCTTGTTCCTTTTCTCCACCTAGCATGTTAGATCATTGGAGAGGAGGGAATGATATTCAAAGAATCCCAATAGCTCATCTCTCATTCAATCACATATAATGGATGCAAAACAAGTCTTATAAATGCATGCATAGCATATGGACATGTGAAATCATTCAAGAAGCATTCTTAACATTTGAAAAAGTCACTCATAGCATACAAAGGCTTCCCAAGCAGGTGGATTGGCCTTACCTAATTTCTTGTGGATATTGGACTTGCCTCACCCATTCTTTAATGCATTCTTGGACTCAACCATGCTCTTGGGAGCCCACTTTGCTTTTGGGAGACTCTTTGCTTTGTCTTAACGAATCTTAAGGGTTCTTGGCTCATTCTCACCATGGCTAAGGGTTCTTGGCCTCACCATACTCAAGCAAACCCAAGGATACATCAAAACATCATATGAAACATAATATGTCATCATAAAACCATGGCATATGAAATCATGTTATCATACTTTTCATGGCTTGAAAATACACATACACACATTCTAAGACAAGCTAAGCATACATCCATGCATGAGAGAAGGTGGAGAGAGCTACCTTGCACACAATCACACACTTTTCCTTTTAAAATTCCCTCCCTTGCTTTGGCCATACATACACAAATTTGTGGAGATGCTTTCCGTCGGCCTAGACACAGTTTATGGAAGCCAATTAGGTGCATGAAATAAATTCTAAGACCACACAACTTGCTTAGACACTAGGTTATTCTATAAACCCCATTATGGTCCATAAATGCACCTAATGAAGCAACGCCCCTCTAATATTTTCTAGGCTTCATTCTTCCCTTTCAAATATGATTCTTGACTCTTTTTAAGCCTCTTGGAGTTATCACACAATTAAAACAAAGACCTTAACTATATGTTGCTGCTTTAGGCCATAATATGGAACCTAAAGCACCAACTTACTTTCTATGAGTTCTAAATTTTTTCCAAGGCCTCCCCTCATATTCATTCATCATATTTGACTCAAGAATGGCCTTAGAAAAATTTAAAACTCTCCCTAGCTATCCCATCCATGCTTGGCCGAGATTATGGAGGAATAATGTCTTCATGGACTTTGCTTTGTTTTCTTGAAGGAGGAAGCATGTGGGGAGCCTCTTAGGGATCTTGGGAGCTCATTTAAACTCTTATTTAGGTTTAGGAAATATCATACAAAATCAGATTTTACAAGGTGCAATTGAAACCCTAGAACTTGCATCTTGAAATCTAATGATTTTTTATTGATTCCCTTTGCATATTCTTAATCTCCACACCCTTTTTCCTTAGATTAACCTTTGGTTCTGCCTAAAAATCAAGTCCTCCTAGGGTTTTCTCATGTTAGGCAAAATGGAGGAGGAGGGAACCAAAAATGACAACCATAGGAAGAGAAATTACCTTGTTTTCTTACTTTTTCTCACTTGAATCTTGTGTTCTTTGAGCTCCTCTCTTCAAATCCGAATTTTTTCCTCAATTTCTCCCTTAAAACAGATTTATAAACATCATTATAGTCATAGGAAAAAAAGGAGAATGGAGGAGAAGAGGTTTGGAAGAGAAAGAGCATGAAAAACCATGAAAATCCATACCTTTCTACCTTGAATTTCTCTTCCTTTTCTTCCTCCTCTTGTGCACCTCATCCCCTTAGGTTTTCATCTAGTTTTGGGCAGAACATGGTCGTGCATAATGAAGGGAGAACAAGGGTGCAACATATATATAGGTGGAAGGAAGTTAACACTTTTCAAAAAATTTCATTTTGCCCTTCGTTCTTGGCATTTTTGTTTCTCCTTCGTTTTAGATCCTTTTTGAGAACCATCTTTTCCATTATGAAATTTAGGTTCCTAATTTAGTAAAATTCCTTTGGAATCACTCAAATCGGAGCTAAAACCTTCCCGAACAAATCCGTCAAAGTTTAGGTACATCGATGTTGGAAAACATCCATTGGAGGGGCTTTAGCTGTCCTGGGGCTTTTCATGGTTTTCAGGGCCTCTGAGAACCCTGGGGAACTAAAAAATTTCATTTAAAAAGCTCTCCTATGTGAATTTCAAAATTTACTCAAAATTATAAAAATGCCATTACGTTTCGTAAGCTTTTCGTAAGAAAATGATTCTTCATTCTAGCTTCATTTTTCTTTTCACCTAAGCTTAGAATTCTCATTTTTAGGAGTTTTGGAATGCTTTCTAAATTTTTTG
Organism: Erythrophleum ivorense; assembly: GCA_026724425.1. Classification (NCBI taxonomy): domain Eukaryota; kingdom Viridiplantae; phylum Streptophyta; class Magnoliopsida; order Fabales; family Fabaceae; genus Erythrophleum; species Erythrophleum ivorense. The sequence continues at coordinate 88,673 of JAIUCV010001152.1, forward strand.
AGACCTTAACTACATCATCTTAGGAAATTTCCTTTTGTATCCGGTGAATTTCATTCGTTTACGGAGAAATCGTACGTTACGTTTCTCACGTTTTCTTTCTTTTTTAGAAAATTGGATGTTACACATATAAACTCATTCAACTCACTCTTATATTTAATTACACTAGCACAACTCAAAACCATCCAAGGAAGTGGCCTAAAACTCGTGCAAGTGAAAGAAACACATAAACTTCCATAGTGTAGCCTCGGGCAGAATTGCATATTTTCTGTCACAAAATTTAAAAAATTATAACTGATTCTAGAAAAATTGAAATCATGCATTCTTTACTATTATGGAAATCTACATATGTCTACTTTATGTAACAAAAAGTACCAGGTCATGAGACATCAATTAGAAGATGTTTGACATTCAAAAAGCACTAAGGTCTTAGCTGTTAGGGCTACTATCATAGCTTACTGTCATAAATTTTGAAAATTCATAACTAATTTCAAAAATATCCAAATCATGTAAATTTGGTCAATCTGAGACTACAAATGTTAACTCTAAACAAAAAATATCTCCAGACCTTGCGAAGTCCATTTGGGAACTGAATTATGATGGAACAATATTAGAGGTCCAATGGCACGACTAGTACTGACATTAAATTTCAAAAATTCATAACTCTTTGCTCAGACCTCCAAATGAGATGATCTTGATGGCCATAGAAAGCTTATGACCTCTAGTTTATTATTATAAAATTACATAAGCATTGCACACCATTTGGCCATCAGATGATAGAACACAAAACTAATCATATGAATAGTATATACACTAGAACAGCAGAAAAATCCCAACTTTGAAAATTCATAATTAATTTTGTAAAGCTTCAATTTTTATGTACTCTAGCTTCTCAAAAATCTCTTAATGAGCTCTATATGTATGCCAATTTTCATGGGAAGATTCATCCATTTGGTCAGTTTGTGCTATAGGGTTCTGGTTTGGTCATTTTTATGATCTCAACTAGCATCAAAGTGTCCAATTTTGCTTCTTAAGCTTGTGTGGCCACTTGAGCACCTTAGGAATGCACCAAAATGACTCTTTAAACTTGTTTCAAAGGTTCATAAACCCATATTTCTCAAACTCACTCATCCACCCTATGATATACATAAGATTACATATGCTAGCTCTTGCCATTCAATACCCAAAACATGTTATCTCATACATTTGGCATCAAATTTCATTCATACATTATACATTTGGGTAATTACATATGTTCATCTAATTATATAACAATTTTGTCATGGGATTACATCATATGCCATGTGTATGGCTATAAGAGAGACATAACTAGGCCATTTCATACATTTTGATGCCAATCTCTTTCTCCTTGGCTTGGTGGCTTCCATTACCTTGCTCAATTGATTCACCTAGCATGTTAAGACATTGGAGAGGAGGAGATGAGATTCAAAGAATCCCAATAGCTCATCTCCCTTTTAATTACATATAAAGTATGCAATACAAGTCTTGAAAATGCATGCATGGGCATATTGAAACATGTGAGCATTCAAGAAACATTCTTGACATTTGAACAAATCATACATAGCATACATAGGCTTACCAAGTGAGTAGACTAACTTCACCCATTCACTTATAGATTCTGGACTTGCCTCACCCATTTTCTTTAAGAGGTTTTGACTTAACCTTACTCTTAGGAGACTCTTTACTTTGTCTCAACCAAGTTTAAGAGTTCTTGGCTCATCCTTACTATGGCTAGAGGGTTCTTGGCTTATCCACAATCAAGCAAACCAAGGCAAGCATATAAAACATCATTTGAATGCATAAAACATCATCATGGTATATGAAATCATGCTAGAACACTTTTTATAGCTTAAAACACTCATACATCCAAAGACAAGGTAAGAACACATTTATGCATGAGAGAAGGTGTAGAGAGCTACCTTGCTTGCATTCACACACTTTTTCCTTGAACCTTGAGTCCTCTCCCTTGACCTCACACACCCAAAAAGGTGGAGATCATTTATCTTGGCCTAAACACATCATATAGAAGCCAATTATACTCTTGAATCACATTTTAAGGCCACACATTCAATGGAAAAACTAGGTGACTCATAAGACTCTTTTATGGCTCCATAATGTACTTAATGAATCAATCCTAAGAAAACATCATCATGGCTCCATTCTCTCCATTCATTTATGATTCTTGACTCCATTGAAACCTCTTAGAGTCATCACATAATCAAATCAAGGAGCCTAACTAGGTGTTGCTTCTTTAAGCCATATTATGGAACACATAAGGCCATCTCACTTTTTATGGTTTCTAAAATTTTTCCAAGGCTTCCTCTCATATTCTTCCATCATACATGACTCAAAACTAAGCTAGGAACAAATTAAAACTACCCCTTGGTGTTTCATCTAGCCTAGACTGAAAATATACGTTATATGAACACCAAGTGAGTTTGCTTCATTCTTTTGATGGAAGATGCATATGAGGAGCCTTCTAGAGATCTTAAGAGCTCATCCAAACAATCATTTAGGCCTAGGAACAATTGCATCAAATCAGATTTTCAAGGGAGCTCATGAAACCCTAGGTTTGCTATCTTGAAAATCAATGGCTTTTACTTGGATTTCTTTGCATATTCTTACTCTCCTCCCTTAAATTCATAGAATTAACCCTTGGTTCTACCTAAAATTTATGCCCTCTTACAGCTACATATATGGGGTGAAATAGGGAGAAGGAGGGGGAAGGAGTAGCTACCATAGGATGAAGATTTTACCTTATTTCCATATCTTTTCTTGCTTGTTTCTCACTTTCTTTGGCCTCTTCTCTTCAAATCCGAATTTTTTCCTCTGTTCTTCCCTCAAAGTAGATCCATAAACTTCAATAAAACCATAGGAAAAAAAGGGAAATGGAGGAGAAGAGGTTTGCTAAAGAGAAAGCATGAAAAAACTAAGAAATTTTATACCTTTCTTACCTTTTTCTTCCTCCTTTTCTTCTTTTCTTGGTAATCCTCAAGGAGCTGCTATTTTTTTGTAATTTGGTCAGAGGAAGTCATGCTTAAGAAGGTGGGAGAAAAAGGAAGAAATGTGTGGAAGCTTCTAAAAACACAATTTTTTAAAAATTCTAACTTTGTCCTTCCATAATGACAATTTTGTTTTGGCTTTGTTTTAGCTCCTTCTTGAGAACCATCTTTTCCATTACAAAATTTAGGTTCCCAATTTAATAAAATACCTTTGGAATCACTCAATTTGGAGCTAAAACCTTACTGAATGAATTTGTCAAAGTTCGAGCTCACCGACGTTGAAAAATATACATCGAAGGGGTTTTACCAGTCCTAGGGTTCCCATAGTTTTTGGGGCCTTTGAGAACCTTAGGCAACTTAAATTTTTCATTTAAAAATCCCTCCTATGTGTTTTTCTAAAATTTCCACTTATTTACAGAAATGCCATTATATTTTGTCAGTTTTGGTCACAAATTGTTTCACCATCCTAGCTCTATTTTTCTTTCTATTTGAGCCTGGGATTCTTATTTTTAGGAGTCTAGAATGCTTCCCAAATTTTTTGGAACTTTAACGAAGTCATTTTGAGGGACTTGCTTTTGTATCTGGTAAATTTTGTTTATTTAAAGAGAAACCATATGTTACGTTTCTTACGTTTTCTCTCGTTTTTAGATAACCGGATATTACAGATTGGTTATTAGCTAATAATATGACACTTGATTACAATCATAAAACTGTTTCCTTATCTGCTATTATACCTGAATCTTGTCCTATGACTAAGCTTGCTTATATGTCTACTACCCAAGATAAAAGGTACCTTAAGCATGGTTGCTAAGGGTTTTTTGTGTTCTTTTCATTGTATGTCGAGGTTAAGGATGGGTTGGAGGATATACTCATGATTAGGGAGTTTCCAAAGGTTTTCTTTAAAGAGATTAGTAGTTTACCCCTGGAAAGAGAGCTAGAATTTTCCATTGATTTAGTTCCTGGTACAAGTCCAATCTCTAAAGCCCCATATAGAATGGCACCTATTAAACTTGTTGAGTTAAAGAGTTAAAGTATAGAATTACTTGAAAAGAGATTCATTAGGCTGAGTATGTCTCTATGGGAAGCACCAGTGTTGTTTGTCAAGAAAAATGATGGTAGTCCTAGGCTTTGCATTGATTATAGGTAGTTGAATCATGTAACTATTAAGAATAAATATCCATTGCCTAGGATTGATGACTTGCTTGACCAATTAGTAGACGCATCGATCTTTGCAAAGATTGATTTTGGTCTGGGTACCATCAACTTAGAGCTCAAAGCACATACCTAGAATCACTTTTAGGACTTGGTATAGCTATTATGAGTTCCTAGTCATGCCATTTGGATTAACAAATATCCCTATTATCATAACCATCGTATATTATGTGTTGTAACTTACTATGACAAAAAACCTTGTTGATAAGGTATTGGTCGAGTTGATAGGATCTTAGCTTTCCTAAGTTTCTCAGTTAAAAAATACCTTGTTGTAAGATAACGTATCCTATTGACAAGGTTTTAGATTTCTCTCTACTAAATTCAAAACCTTGTTGAACATAAATCAAGCTCTATTTGCACAAGGGAGCCCTGTAGCCATTTTAGTCCTTTTTTACCATAATCTGAATTAAACTTCAAAAATTCATATCCTTGTCTATACTACTTTATTTTATGTAAATTAGGAATCTATGGAAAACTTAGGATGTGAACTACATGCTGTAAAATTTCAAGTGAAAATAAGTTCATTTGGGCTACTAAATTCTAATGAAACAGTAATTGCTACAGTAACCAAACATAAATTAGAACCAAAATTTTAGAAATACATATCTTTGGTTATACAGATTTACATAAGCTTAGTGGTTATGGAAAGCTCATAATACCCACTATGTGCTTGTAAAATATCATGAGTATTAGAGTTCATTGGCCCCTCAAATGCGCAAAAATAGCCATATGAACCATATAAAGAATGCACAGGATTTTTTGCAATTTTTAGTCAACTTTGGAAATTCATAAAATTACGTTCTTTAGCTTTATAGAAATCTATAAATAAGGTCTAAATATCTACCAAATTTCATTTAAAAATTCATTCATTTGGCCTATTTTTGGTTCAAGTGCAAAATATGACTCAAGGAATGCCATTTTTAGTTTCAAATGGTCCATCTTTAGTCATTTTCTGCCAAAGCTTTACTTGAGCACGATTTAAATGTCAAACACAACATGTGTAACTAACCCAACATGTCTTAAAAGTCATACATCTCAAAAGCACATTCCTACTTGCAATATGCACATGTATAACATAGAACGTAAAGGGCTAAATAATGCAATATCACGTATTTACATCCAAATGTAGTTTGTACATCATAGCCTCCTACTTTGGAGTGTGTGGGAATGGTTACATCTCATAATATGTGTATTCATCATTACATGTGTAAGAATATACATAAAAAATCACACTAGTATCAAAGTAGTACTTCTCATGTCTTTGCTCAATATCTACACCTTCTTAAGAACCACTTAAGCATGGTTAGGAAAAATATGGGAAGGAATGAGATTTAGAGAATTCCAATAACTCATTCATCATTAAAGCATACATATATGGTATACTCAAGTTCAAAGAAAGCAAGTATGCATGTCACACAACCAAGTATCATTCATTTCCATGCTTAGGGATCCCATAGTTCCATAAAGGGCAAAGACAAGCTCTAGGAACTTTTGGTTTAGGCTCACCTAACAATTAGGGACTTTTAGTTTATCCTCACCCTCTTTAGAGAATTTTGACTTAGTCACACTTACAATGAGACTTTTGGCTTTGTCTTACCTATATTAAGGGATTTTTTGCCTCACCTCACCCATTTCTAGGGACTTTTAGCATAACCTCATCCATTTAAGAGCCAAACCACTTCCAAATGCAAATAAAGTGCTATGCAATTGAATATAATAATTAACTATTCATTAACATGTATAATTAGCAACCAATATAGACAAGCAATCAAAGACACTTAAGTAATTATCATACATATACAAGAATAGATGAAGAGCTACCTTATCACACAATTTCTAACAAATTCTCCCTTGATTTCTTCTCTTGATTCTGTGGCCCTATAGCCATCCTTGGATATGCTCCCCCTTGTTTGGCCTAGATACATCAAATAGAGTACAAAACAATCAAGAGAACTATACTCGTACTTATTCTAGCCTTACATATACAATTTAGGATTCTAGTTATGCTTATAGCTACTTTTATCCCTTAAGAAGCAACTCTTATCATTTCATTTCTTGGCTCCAAAATCTCATTTAATATAAGTCATATGACCCTAATAGAAATTATTAAAGTCATCACTAATTTAATTTGATTCTAGTGTTATACTTAGTTTTTACTAGCTTGTCTATGCAATATATGGAGATAATATCAAAGTTGACATCCATACATAAGCTCTTTAACACTAAGGCTTCGTTTGGTTCACCGCGTCACGATCGTATTCCCTTTACATAGCTTGTGTAATGTCTATTATGCCCTTATACTTATTATTCTATCTATCAAATCACCTTTTTAAAAGTAGGGGTAAAACAGTTATTTCTTATCCCACCTACCCACATTTTACATTCCATTCACCAACTAAATAGAGCATAAAATTAAGCCTTTTACGAGACATTTTGAGCTATAGGGGTCCAAACTTGATTCTTTCCTTTTCTTAACTCATTTTTGTCATAAAAAAGTTTGTTCATACTTAATTTACGGTGCATAACTCATGGAACACACAAAATCCTAATAGCACCCAAAATGATAGCTTTGGGCAAAAATCTGCACTAATTTTAAAAATTCATAACTTAGGCTATACTACTCTAAATCATGCAAATTAGGTGTCTATATAAAGCTTAGTTGTGAAATATATAATATAAAAATGTCAAGCAAAATTAAGTTCATTTGCCTAGTCAAATGCAAAGGAACAATACACATAAGTCAGAATTAGAGGCATGTAGCATACCTAAATCTTGAAATTGAAGTTACACAACTCCAAATTATATGCTCTCAATGGCCACAAAAAGATTAAGATAAGGTTTACTTTTTATAAAAATTTTAAGAGCATCGGAGCTCATTTGGCCCACAAAAGTCATGGCATATTAGCAGCTGCTATAGTACTTAGACATAATCTGACCCCTAATTTCAAAAGTCCATAACTTCCTCTATACAACTCCTTTTTATCTAAACTTGATGACTATATAAAGCTCATAATGTCAACTATATTTATATAAAATTTCATGAGCATTGGACTTCAGTTGGCCCCTAAAAAATGCAAAACATCAAACCCATTATGTGTGAATAATACCAAGACCTAAATGAATTTTTTGTCCAATTTCAAAAATTTGTAAAATATTCTGTATAGCTCCAAAAATTTTGGTTCTTAGCTTGACCAAAGTTCTAGGAAGGATCTAAATGCATGCCAAATCTTAGGCCACTTTTGACATAGGAGCTGCTTATGCAAGTTGTAAGACCATTGTAGGTACCAATTTGGATCATTTAGTGTCCAATTGGATTCCTTCCACTTTGGGAACATTTCTTCCACCCTAAATAGATTACCTAACCATTCCATATCTTTCCAAAATAGGTGGATCAAAATTTGACCCCTTGACAAGTAAGTATACACATATCCCTATAGCATTTACATAGTCAATCATCATCATAATGCTTATACATTGCCATAACTTATTCTACATCCATATTCTCATATTTTTATACATGGTTCCATTCAAGAATATGAAGTATTGTAACACCTTAAAAATAATTAAAAATGATTATTTAGGGATTATGAAATTTTTAAGAGGGATTTAAGGAAAATTTATAAGGAGATAGGAGTCTTAAGGAAAATAGCAAATTTGAGTATTTTAACATAATAATTATTAATTAGATAATTTTAAGGGAAGCAAAAGAATGATTATGGATTTAAGTTTGATTTGGGCCCATGATTGATTTATGTGTGCCTAGAACATTATTAAAAGCCCAGTCTTATTCTTATGAAGGCCCAACTTCATCTTAATATGACCCAATCTCATCTTAAGAGGCTTATCCTTAAAGGAACCCACTTATTATTGGCCTAACCTAATTATTAGAAGCCTAAAACTTAGAAAATGGACCCAAGTGAAACATAGACTCTTAAGTCAGCCTAAGACCTCCACAAGCTCATCAAATTAATTGGCCCTATAAGTTCACATTTAAACCCAAGTAGATTTTGGGCCTTGGGTCAATATATTCCATCCTAACCTTAAGTATTCTATAGCCCAACCCATTAAATATTGGCTTAACAACTAGGAATAAGTTTAATTAGATCTTGGAATGATAGGCTAACCCATTGCTAACCTAAAACCCCAAGTGACTAGCTGCCACATTAGTTTATTGAGAGCAAAATACTTAGTTCTACAAAGGAAAAACTCATTTTCGCACCTTAAAGAGAGGCTAGGGTTTTCATCAATAGTTTGACTCTATTTCCCCCTTCCAGAACAAGATTTAGCCAAGGTAACCTATATAAAACTTAGCCTTCTCTTCCTCTTCAATTTAAACTGATTAGTTTTTTGTTTGGAGTATTACCTTGAAGCTAATTTTGAATTTTGTTGTTTAGTACTTTCATGGAAAATTTTCAGAGGTTAAGGCTAAGAAGGTTATTGGATAAGTATCATCTCCCCATTTTAATGTATTTTCGATTGGATGGAGACCCTTGTAGTGGACTTATGATATGGGCTTTGGTTTTGTGTGAAATTACCCATAAATTAGAGTAAACTATTATAGTTTCTGGTGTGGGAAAACTAGAACCCAAAATTGGAATTCGCTGATGGTTAGGTATGGAACCTCTAAGTAGTCATTCGTAGTTCAACTCTTTGGGTATCTAATTTGTGGCTAGAAATGATGATAACTATGCTTATCTTAGGCTTGGTATGCATTTAGGTCATAATAGTAGCTAGAGGAAGAGTAATTAGCTTCATTGAGGTAACTGAGGCTAATTTCCCAATTCCATGTATATGCTCATTTTAATCTAATACTTGTTGTACATGTATGATTTTAATTGCTAAACGAATGGTTGACTATCTAAATTATTGTGTTTGGACCTGAGTGAGTCACTGGTAAAGTTGTGGTATAGTTGCCACCCATGCATCGTGCTTTGATCGGGCACTAAGTTGTGATTAGAACCTTGAATGGAGAGTTAGTGCCATAGATGGGCTTTTACCAGTGTTAATAGCTTTTAACATGTCATATGTGATTACTAGTATAGGATAGTAGTCACTGGTAGTCTAACTAGTTCATTTGCTGATGATATTGATGCATTTTGCATGTTTTTCTATATAATTGCATTATGTTGATTAATCCATACATATATATGGAATTTTCCTCTTGTTACTAAGATTGTAAATCTCACCCTAGTTGTGGGCTAACATTTTTAGTGATCGAACCTCTTAGTGATAAGGAGAAATTAATAGAAGCATATTGTATGGTTTCATAGCACATAGGTTTGGAAATCTTGTTAGATTAGGTTTATGTAATGAGAATACTAATTTTCATGTATTTTCCACATTGCATTATGAATTGTCAAGTATAGGGACTAGCTATGTAACATAATTATCATGAGATTAAACATTGGGATTGTATCTGACAAATACTTTTTGAATGACTTAATATTTTGTAACTGTTAAGATTTAGCCCTATGTACATTATGATTGAAAAAATTTTGTTGTCATGGGAAGGGAATTGATTGATACAAAATTAAGTTTTGATTACTCTAATTCAATCATCCATCCCTAGACAATAAGGATGTAACGAACGATAAATTCTATAAAATGATGAAATGAGTTGTATAAAAACAAATCCCCTGAAAATGAGCTAGATAATGTCCTGAAATAATTAGGTAGTGTCCTAGTCTCCTAAAAATAATAATTCTAGGCTCAAATTGAAAGAAAAATAGAGCTAGGACAGTGAAATAAAATTGTTACAGAATTGACGAAACATGGTGGCATTTTTATAATTACACATAAATTTTGGAAAAACTCATAGGAGGGCTTTTTAAATGAAAATTTTGAGTTTCTCAAGGTTCTTAGAGGCCCTAAAAATCATGGGAAGATTTGGGATAGTTCAAGCCCCTCCGATGGACATTTTGCAACAATGGTGAACCCAAACTTTGAAAGATTCATTCTGAAAGGTTTTAGCTCCAAATTGAGTAATTCCAAAGGCATTTTATTAAATTGGAAACCTAAATTTTATGATGAAAAAGATGGTTCTAAAAAAGGAGCTAAAACGAAGCTAAAACAAAAATGCCACAACAAAAAGGCGAAAATGAATTTTTGAGAAAAGTAGCTTCTTAAACTTTCTATATCATTCACGCCACTTCTCCCCTCTCATTGAGGTTGACTTGGTTCTATCCAAAAATGGAAAAGAATAGCAAAAATTTGGGAGCACAAAAGGAGGAGAAATTGGAGGAAGAAAAAGCTAAAAAAGGTAGGCAAATTCAAGGATTTTCATGCTTCTTCCTCTTCTAACTTTGTTCCTCTCCCTCCAAGCTTTCTTTCCATGGTTTTATTAAGTTGTTTGTTTTTATTTTGAGTCTAGAACAAAGGGGGATGGTTCAAAATTCTTGAGGAGAAGCAAACCAATCAGAAAGGCTCTTGAAAGCAAGCTTGAATCCAAGGTAGATATCTTAGTAACTTGCTTCTTCTTTTTGTTCCTTCTTTATGCAATTTTCGACCCAAACCAGCACCATATGAAGGAGGATTTTCTATCTAAAAATAAAAGAGGGACTAGGGTTTTAGACCATGGGTGAAAGGTTTGTCGTGCAACCTCGAAAATAAAACTAGGTTGGAAAATATATATACCTAGTGGTGTAATATCTGGTTCTCTGAAAATGAGAAAAAATACGAGAAATGTAATGTACAGTTTCTCCATAAATGAACAAAATTCACCGGATACAAAAGCAAGTTCCCTAAAATGACTTAGTTAAGATCCCAAAAAATTTGGGAAGCATTTTGGACTCTTAAAAATAAGAATCCCAGGCTCAAAGGGAAAGAAAAATAGAGCTAGAATAAGGAAACAAATTGTGACGAAAAGTTGACGAAACATAAGGGCATTTTCATCATTTTGAGAAAATTTTAAAATTCACATAGGAAGGCTTTTTAAAATGAAAGTTTTGAGTTCTCCAAGATTCTCAGAGGCACTGAAAACCATAAGAAGCCCCAGGACAACTAAAGCCCCTTTGGTGGATGTTTTCTAATGTCGATGCACTTGAACTTTAACGGATTCGTTCAGAAAGCTTTTAGCCTTGATTTGAGTGATTCCAAAGAAATTTTACTAAATTGGGAACTAAAATTTATAGTGGAAAAGATGGTTCTAAAAAAGGAGCTAAAACGAAGTAGAAATGAAAATGTCAAGAATGAAAGGCAAAATGGGAATTTTTGAAAAGTCCTTTTTCCTCTGCCTATATATATAGGGTGCCCCACTCTCCCACTCACATAGCCTCATATTTTTTTGCCCCAAACCAAAAAAGAAACCCTAGGAGAGTGGCGCACCAAAGGAGGAAGAAGTGGAGGAGAAATCAAGGCTTGAAGGTATGGAATTTTGGTAGCTTTTCATGCTTTTTTCTTTCCGAACCTCTTCTCCTCCATTTTCTTTTGTTTTCCATGATTATAATGAATTTTATAAATCTATTTTAAGGGAGAAATTAAGAGGAGCCCAAAGAAGACAAGATTCAAGTAAAAAATAAGGAAAAATAAGGTAATTTCTTCTTCCATGGTTGCTTCCCTTCTTCCTATGTTTTGCCCCACTCAAGGAGTTCTAAGAGGGCTTGGTTTTTATATAGAACTAAGGGTGATTCTTAGGAAAAAATGGTGTGAAGATTAAGAATATGCAAAGAAAATTAATAAATAACCATGAAAATTCAAGATGCAAGGTCTAGGGTTTCATATGTTCTTTGTAAAATCTAATTTGATATCTTGATTTCTATGTCTAAATGAGAGTATAAATGAGCTCCTAAGATCCCTAGAAGTCTCCCCATGTGCTTCCTCCATCAAGAAAATAAACCAAAGTCCATGAAGGCCAAAATCCTTTATTGTCTCAGCCTAAGGGGGTTTGTGTACCTAAGGAGAGTTTTAAATTTTTTTAAGCCCATTTTTGAGTCATATATGATTAGTGAAGATGAGGGGAGGCCTTGGGAGAAATTTAGAAACCATAGAAAGTGAGTTAGCTTTATATGTTCCATAACATGACCTAAAGAAGCAACATGTAGTTAGGTTCTTTATTTTAATTGTGTAATGACTCCAAAAGGCTTAAAAGGAGTGAAGAATCATGTATGAAGAGAAAGAATGGAGTCTATAATTTCTTTTGATGGGTGTTGCTTCATTAGGTGCATTCTTAGAACCATAAAAGGGTTTATAGGTTAAGTTTATGTCTAAGAAAGTTGTATGGCCTTAGAATTAATTCCATGAACCTAATTGGCTTCTATAAATTGTGTTTAGGCAAAGAGAAATCATTCCCACACCTTTGTGTATGTGAGGCCGAAGAAGAGAGAGGAATTTCAAGAGAAAAAGTGTATGCTTACTTCCAAGGTAGCTTACTCGTCCTTCCCTCATGCATGAAAGTATACTTAGCTTGTCTTTGAACATGAGTATGTGTGTTTTAAGCCATGAAAAGTATTCTAACATGATTTCATATGCCATGGTACCATGATGATGCATTATATTTTCAAATGATGTTTATGATGCTTGCTTAGGTTTGCTTGAATATGGTAAAGCCAAGAACCCTTAGCCATGGTGAGGATAAGTCAAGAACCCTTAAAGTTTGGTTGAGACAAAGTGAAGAGTCTCCCAAAAGTGAGGTTGACTCTCAAGATTAAGGCTGAGTCCAAGAACCTCTTAAAGAATGGGTGAGGCAAGTTCAAAATCCACAAGTGAATGGGTAAGGCTAATCCACATATTTGGCAAGCCTATGTATGCTATGTGTGACTTTTTCAAATGCTAAGATTGCTTCTTGAATGTTTATGCTATGAAATATGCCCATGCATGCATTTTTAAGATTGGTTTTGCATCTTTTATGTGTGATTGAAAGGGAGATGAGATATTGGGATTCTTTGAATCTCATTCCCTCCTCTCTAATGTTAAAACATGATAGGTGGACCAAGAGAGTAAGAAAATAAGAGCCAACCACATGAGAGATGAGAGCTTGACATTAAAGTGTATGGATTGGGCTACTTTAAGGCTTTATGAATGATAATTAATGTAATCTATTATTGTATAAGACTATGACCTCTTGAGCATATGTAATTATGTTAATATGTTATGTATAAGTGAGAGATTATGCTATGTGACAATTAGAATGCAAATTGATTATGTTATGGCAAACTAGCTTCTTGAATGGCTTTGGGCAAATGTGTATAAATGGAAGTGGAATGGCCAAATTGAGATGTATGAGGTTTGGGTCCACTTGGGCAGCTTATACAAATCATAATCATGCTTTTAAACTTGCCTAAGAGATGCCAAACACCAAGAGGATTCATTTAGGCACTTTGGTATCCTATATGGAGCATAAATTGACCATATTGGAAACCTATACCACTTCTTATCCAAATGAACTCTTCTTGATCTAAGATTTGGCATGCAATTAGAGTTTGTTGAAACCTTTTTGGAAAGTTAAAGTATAGAATTTTCAGAGGTCTATGGAATATTTGATGAATTTTCAAAGTTAGGAAAAATTCTAATTTTGGTTGTGTTACTATTCATACTGGTCCAAAAATGATTTCCATCGCCTAAGGGCCAAAAAATATCCAATTGCCATGAAATTTTATAAAAAAAAAAACTAGACACTCCTAGTAACTTGTGCCAACTAGAAGCACCCCATTTAGATGTCTAGAGAGGGAGATATGAGTTTTTAAATGCTCTTCTCAGTATCAAGCATTTAGATCAACCTTAGGTACTATTTTATTAGTTTTTGATACCTGCTTGAATTGGTCTAGAGTTATATTTATCCTCTAGGTAACATCTTTAGCTTTCCAAATTGGCATCATTTACATGGATTGGATTTTTCTGAAATTAATTGGACATTTTTGAAGTTTATAGCAGAAAGTTGTGATAATACCAGTAGCCAGTTTAACCTCTGGGCCTTTTTAAATTTCAAACGTCTTTTGTGTGATGTTTCATGGTTTGGACATATTTTTAGCATAAAGTAGACATGTGTAGCCTTCTATAATGACCAAGAATGCATAGTTTCAATTTTTCTAAAATTAGTTATGATTTTACAAAATTAGTGCCTTAGTACCCTTAAAGAAGCTCGAGGGAGTTAGAGACTACCTAAAAAGGCGAGTTTTGCATTATGTAGAAAAGAATGTAAGCCAAGAGCACATTTCATGAAATAGAATTTCCCTACCAAAGGATGGTCTAGTTAGAAGCAGAGCAAGAGTATAAGAAAGTAGACCCCCTTGATGTTACAGAAAGTGAATAATTAGAGAAACCCGGGAAAAGTACAAGTGCTCTTGAGCGTAAAGAAATACGAATTGGCAATAGAGATAGCTAGCAGTAGAGCACCCTTTTATCAAAGTAAAAAGATAAGAAAGGTAAAAAGAGAGAGAATACATGAAGGTGTTCAAGCCGAGGATATAGTAGATTGAAAATAGATATCGAGTTGATGTGCTTGAGTACCTGAGAAAGCCACGTATCCTTGGTATAAATGTCTTTCTAGCATGATGTGCCTGAAGTAAAAATAGTTAGGCAATATAAAGTGATCTCGGGATGAAGTAGAGGAAGAGTCCTATTTTCCCTAAGCATTCTACGTGAATAAAGTGTGACAACCCTATCTTTTAATCATTGTAATTATTGCTAAATACATAATTAATAATTAATGATCAAGGTTTGGAGTCGTTATAATTTGTTACATTATGAAAATATAGGAAAATTTGAACCTTGATATTAGGGTCATCATTAAACAATCACAAACGGGAGAATACATACAAGAGATTATATTGTTATGAGGGGTTTATGATTCGTCCATCTATCGATTTCAACACACAAAACCTCTCATAAGTGTTCCTATATAATTTCCTAGCATTACCATTGAAGGAACTAGGATTTCAAGGCAGTTTGAGGACTTGCGCCGCGGCCCATACCATTCCTGGCATGACTAAATTGCTCTCTGGAATTACTGAGCAAATTTTTCAACGCTGCAGTGAGTTGGACCGTTGCCACGGCCAGCCTACGTGGCGCCGCAGCGGAAATGCCTCCTGGAGCTATTATTCTAAGCCCCATGAATCTCGCCTCGGTGCAATACACTCACGCCGTGGCGAGATTCTTTACTAGACACCCTTTAGTTTGTTCCCTCGACTGGCGCCGCAGCAGTACATGATGCATCGCGATGAGGTTTTATTTTGTTACCCTTTTGGGCGATTTTTTTCACTCTGAGCCGCGGTGAGTTTCCTCATGCCACGACATTCCTCGACACTGTTACTCTCCAGGAACTTTTTATTTGCTTACACCGTAGCGATATTGCTCATGCCGCGGCGCCCCTCGCCTCTGTCACTCATTTGGCCGCGACGTGACTCCCTCCTGTAACTACATCTCCCAAATTTCATCCCCTACACTCCAATTCTCATCTTGGGACTACCCTAGGACCACTCCCACTCATTTTATATGACTCTAATGATCTTTATCTACCCTATACACCCAGCTATTCTATCATTACCAATTTAAAACTTAAATGTAAATTTTCATTCCTCCAACTATCCTATACCGACAAGTGCATAGAATAAGCAATAAGAATTCATGCACTATTGGAAATTAAAATTCAATATACATTCTGTCAGAGGTTTTATACATCAATGGTTCATATTACATCTAATACATCACATAATTATATTTCCAACAGTATACCATACCATAAATTCAGCAAAATTCATATGTCAAGTGTTATGGGTTCGTACATCCGATATCAAGCTAAAATGAGGTCTAACTCCTCAATGAATACATCTTAAGGAATCAAAATATAAGAGCCTACACTTGGCAACATGAATACATGATGATGCTATACAATAAGGAATACAAAATTTAGCATCTATACTAAATAAGTCAGTCTATGTGCAGCCTTCTACCCATATGTTGGAGCTCATGGATTTTCATCCACTTACTTCCCCTTACCAGAAGAACCTTCACCTGAAATATTAATCCCATAAAATGAGGTGAGATGCGAATCTCAGTAACCAAGGCAATTCCATCATATAATCCAGTTTAGTTAGCATACATGCATAATTTCACATAAGCATCAGAAGAACACCAGTCATATCAGTAAATGACACAATTAGGCTATCATGATCACTATCCTATACTAGCAATCATATTTCACATGTTAAAGGCCAATAACATCGGGAGAGGCCCGTCCATGGCACCTACTCCCCTTTGAGCACAACCAGGGCTCAGTGCATTTGGGGTTTGATCATAACCCGGTGCCCGATCGAAGCACATGCACAGGTGGCAGCCGCACCGCAGCTCTACCATGGACTCACAAGGTCCAATTACAATACAATAGATAGCCAGCCAATTCATTCAACATTTCAAATCATTCATGTATAGCAAATATGAAATTAAAATAGATATATGCATGGAATTAATGTAAACCTGGTTACCCACTTGTAGACAATTGCAACAACTACTAATGGTACAAAAATCTCCCTAAAACCATAGTATCAGAAAATTACTACTTTAATTCATCATTAACAGTTGCAATAAGTGTCTAAAGAATTTAAAATGCTAATGACTACTTAGGGAACACTTACCCAGCCACCGCGAAATCCCAAATTCGGATTGAAGTGTCCTCTACCAGAAACCTTAATATTTCACCTAAAATCCTAAGCGAATTCATACAAAATTAATACTCATATTATAAATCAGCTATGCGGGTCTCAAACTAGCAAAGAAAGCATCAAAATGAAGGATTTATACTCACCTAATGTCAGCCCTAGCCTTAACCTACGAATTTTACCAAGAAAATCCTAAACAACCACATTTCAGATTTTAGGTATAGTGAAAATACTCCAAATAAAAAACTAATTAGACCAAAATGAAGAGAAAGATGAGAGGATTAAGTTATATAACTATTACCTTGGCTGAATCTTGCTCTAAATGTGGGAAAATATGGAAATATGCCAAGAACCCTAGAGCCTCCTTTGGACCTAAAATTTTGAGATAGGTGTTTGTGTTTCAACAAATGGGGAAGTGGCTGAAGCATTAGTGTTTTAGTTGGGTCAAATATGGGTCATGGGTTGCTCTAAGGTCCAACTCTATTTGGGCTTCAAATTTTAGCTTTGTTGGGCCAGCTCTTATGTATTGGAATATTGAAATTCCATTGGGCCAGACTTAGTTTTAAGAACTCCATTATTTGGGTCTGCACAAGGTTCATTGGGCCATTCCTAAGAGCTTGTGCAAGTTAGGCCTTGGGTCTCTAACCCATTAAATCAAATTGGGTCTGCACCTACTTATTGGGCCTCCATTAGCCTTTTATCATGATCTCCTACATTAATTTGGGCCTAGATGAAATTCTATCCTAATTAAATCTCAAACCCATATTAATAAATTTTATCTTTCTAAAATCTCCTTTTACCTAACTTACCCAATTATCCCATATTAATTATTCCTAATTAACTTAATCTGTGATTAACACCTTAATTAATTTTAGGGGTATTACATAAGGCAAATAAAGAAAAAGTATGAGAGGAATACTTTAGATTGTTGAAAAACTTGTAATATACAGGCGATAGTGGCTTTGAGCTCAGTCTAAGGTGCTTATGTATTAGTGTTTGATGTTATGATTTGCTTGCAATAATGGTTACATGATATTGGGTCTGGCCAACCCAGTGGTAATGTAACTTGAGTGCGTAGCAAACGATGACATCAATCATCAAAGTGTCTCAGTAATCGAAAGATATTCTAGCTAAGGAAATGATAAGATAAGTCAGAAAATTAAGGTAAAGGGATTCCAATAATATCAAAATAATGAGAAAAGCATACAGAAAGGAATCTCTAGTAAAGGATAGTAAAGAATATTCAGATTCAGATAACATGAGTTTAGTATGCATAGCCTGAGTCCCTTATAGTATATGTAAATGAAATGAATAGGGACCAGTACATAGCCTCTCTCCTGCCAGAGATTTTAGCCACACTCAGTATGAGAGGTGCCCTAGTGCCAAGGCACTTAAAAGTAGAACATGGGCATAGTTAGAAATTATAAGATATAAGAGGAAGGTTAGAATGAGTACATACAAAGTAAGAAAAAAAAGCCTAAGTGAAAAGGTGTTGAAGTGGAAATATGAGGATCCCATAGTGAGCGATGAACGAAAACTAAGATGCTCCTAAGTATTAGTATGACAAGATCCTAGAGAATCAAATAACATAGAACCCACTTCGCATGAATAACACAATATACTTCTGAGTTTAGCCTCAGCTAGTATGAGCAATGGTCACCAGACTTATTGAGCATGTGTTTTATTGTCAGATATAGTAATCTTAAACTTTGACATCTCCCAAAGATGGATCGTAATAGATCCTAGCATAGCACAATGGGTCACAGTAAACCCTAGTAGGGGCTCTGAGAGGTCATAGTAGACCCAGGGGTCACAGTAGATCCCACAAAGTTATAGAGAGCCTTAGTCACAGCATGATAGTTCTCTGGTGAGATGATGACTTAAGATAGTTTTTACAAAGTAGTTAGTCTTAGAGACCAATACAATTTCAATTAGTTCTTATCTCTGAGACTAGAGATCTCTTGAGTTTGGTAGACCATTGCCACAGAGATATGAAGGCTTTACTTAGATAGTTAAACCACTAACTAGACCTCTTGATAGATGAGCATAGTGTATGGGATAAGAAAAGCAAGAAATTAGCTTTCCAAAGTTAGAGCCAAATGAGCCACTACTCAACAGATATTAGCCCTGACTGAAGGATAGAGAGATCCTTACATGCTAGCCTATGTATTCGAAAAGGAGTCAGGTGTAATTTTTATATAAGGTAAGTGGTATAGTATATCTCTAATGATCAAAATTGTGATAATAGTGAGCATCCCACCAAAATTGAGTAGTATTTAGTGGTAGTGGCTTTTCGATGCCAGTATGAGACATATATGTTAGGCTTATCAGTGTTACAATGAGAGACTATAAAATGCCACTAAAAGTGAGCAAAGAAAGTGAGGAAAAGTCTTGGCCTATAGAGACAGATGTAGTAGTAAATAGAAAAGCTAGGATCATTAAAAGTAGAAACTCCTCAAAGGAGTTATAATCCCAGTAAGTAATTAAGATGTGAGGCCTATGATAGAAAGAAATGTGAATTGTAAACATGAGATGAGCTGATAAGAAAGAACGCAAAAATGAACAATAGACGGTACATGTAAATAAGTAAATAGATAGACAAAAACCTCTAATGGCTATAATGATTAGAAAAGAAGATAAGACTTTATGAGAAGCCATTGGGAGAGAATATGGGATATTTGATATGAAATAAATTACCTCTCAAGATATGTAAATGAATCCACTGGAAAGAATGTTAACCCCTACAAACGAGTTAAAACTAACTCGATGTGATTAGCAAGCTCTCCCAAGATAGGCCTCCAGAGTCAGAATTTCTTTCCCTTATAAGGAAAACTAGCTAGTACTCTATAATGATAGAGCCCTCATTAAGAGTTAGTAATGAAGATTCTCTGGCTGAAAGAAAACTCAAACTAACAAAATCACTGAGAGAAGCGTATAAAGCCAGGAAGAAAGGAAAGAAAGGATTAGTTAGCCAGTATGTAAGAGTAAGAGCAAAGTGTGCCCCAAATTTTGAGGGCAAAATTTATTTAAAGAAGAGAAATGTAATATCTAGTTCTTTGAAATTGAGAGAAAACACGAGAAACATAACATATGGTTTCTCCTTAAATGAACAAAATTTACAGAATACAAAAGCAATTCCCCTGAAATGACTTAGTTAAGGTCCCAAAAAATTTAGGAAGCATTCTAGACTCCTAAAATTGAGAATTCTAGGTTCATATGGAAAGAAACACGGAGCTAGAATGAATAAACAAATTGTGACGAAAAGCTGACGAAACGTAAGGGCATTTTCGTCATTTTGAGAAAATTTTGGAATTCACATAGGAGTGCTTTTTAAATGAAAATTTTTAGTTCTCTAGAGTTCTCAAGGACACTAAAAACCATGGGAAGCCCTGGGACAGCTAAAGCCCTTCTGGTGAATATTTTTCAATGTCAGTGCACCTGAACTTTGACGGATTCGTTCAAGAAGGTTTTAGCTCCAATTTGAGTGATTTTAAAGGCATTTTACTAAATTTGAAACCTAAAATTTATAATAGAAAATATAGTTCTAAAAAAGGAACTAAAATAAAGTAGAAACAAAAATACTATGAACGAAGAGTAAAATGAAAATTTTTGAAAAGTCATTTTTTCTCCACCTATATATATAGGGCGCCCCACGCTCCCACTCACATAGCCTCATATTTTTCTGCCCCAAACTAGAGAAGAAACCCTAAGAGAGTGGTGCACCAACAGAAGTAGAAGAAGAAAAGTGTAATGTCCAGTTTTCGTTAAACGACGAAAACGGGCACATTTTCAAAGCAAGTCCCCTAAAATGAATTAGTTAAGGTCCCAAAAAATTTGACCAACATTATAGACTTTTAAAAATGAGAATTTTAGCCTCAGATGAAAGGAAAAATAGAGGTAGAATGAAGAAACAAATTTTGACAAAAAACCTACGAAACATAATGACATTTTTGTAATTTTGAGCAATTTTTGGAATTCACATAGGAGGGCTTTTTAAATGAAAGTTTTGGGTTTTTCAAGGTTCTCAAAGGCCCTGAAAACCATGGGAAGCCTCGGGACAATTAAACCCCCTCTGGTAGATGTTTTCCAATGTCAGTGTACTCGAACTTTGACAGATTCATTCATGAAGGTTTTAATTCCAATTTGAGTGATTCCAAAGGTATTTTATTGAATTGGGAACCTAAATTTTATAATGGAAAAGACAGTTTTCAAAAAGAAACTAAAATGAAAGAGAAACGAAAATGCAAATTACAAAGGGTAAAATTGGAATTTTAAAAAAAGTCAATTTTCCCTACCTATATATAGGTGGCGCCCCACTTTCCTCCCCATTTGGAATCAGAAAATTTTGCATAATTTCAGAAGAGAGAGCTAGGGTTTTGGGTGCACCAAGGGGAGAAGAGAAGGAGAAGAAATTCTAAGCTTAAGGTATGTTTTTATGGTTGTTTTTCATGCTTTTCTCCATCCACACCACCTCTCCTTCATTCGCTTTGATTTCCTTTGCTTAAATTGAAATTTATAAATCTGATTCAAGGGAGAAATTCAAGGAAAAGTTCGGATTTGAAGAGAAGAACTTGGAGAAAGCAAGATTCAAGCCAAATCAAGCAAGGAAACTAGGTAAAATTACATCCTATGGTTGATATCTTCCATCACCGTCTCCATTTCGCCTAACCATAGGAGCTATAGGAGGATCTGATTTTTAAGCCCAACAAGCATGAATCTTAGGTATTTGATGGAGAAGAACAAGAATATGCAAAGAAAACAATAAAATAACCGTTAGATTTCAAGATGCAAATTCTAGGGTTTTGTGTGTACCTTTCAAATTCTGATTTTGTGTGATGCTTCCTAGGTCTAATTAAGAGTTTAAATGAGTTCTTGAGATCTCTAAGATGCTCCCGATAAGCTTCCTCCTTTAAGAAAACAAAGAAATCTCCAAGGAGCCCAAAAACCCCTTATGTCTCGGCCAAAACAAGTTCTCCTAGTTAGGGGGAGTTTAAAATTTTTCTAAGGCCATTCTTAAGTCATATTTGATGAAAGAAAAAAAGGGAAGGCCTTGGAAAAAATTTAAAACTCATAGAAAGTGATTTAGTGCTTTAGGTTCCATATTATGACCTAAAGAAGCAACATGATGTTAGGCTCTTTGTTTTAATTGTGTGATGACTTCAAGAGGCTTAAATGGAGTCAAGAATCATATTTGAAAGGAATGGAGCCTAGAAATTTTTTGAGGGGTGTTGCTTCATTAGGTGCAAGTATGGACCATAATGGGGGTTATAGAGCAATCTAGTATTTAAGCAAGTTGTATGTAATGTCTAGTTTTTATTAAACGACGGAAACATGTACGTTTTCAAAGCAAGTCCCCTGAAATGAATTAGTTAAGGTCCCAAAAAATTTAAGTAATATTCTAGACTCCTACAAATGAGAATCCTAGACTTAGATGGAAGGAAAAATGGAGCTAGAATAAAGATACAAATTTTGACGAAAAATCTACAAAATGTAATGGCATTTTTGTAATTTTGAGCAATTTTTGGAATTCACATAGGAGGGCTTTTTAAATGAAATTTTTGAGTTCTTTGAGGTTCCCAGAGGCCCTGAAAACCATGGGAAGCCCTGAGACAGTTAAATCACCTCCGGTGGATGTTTTCCAATGTCGGTGTGCCTTAATCTTGACGGATCCGTTCGAAAAGGTTTTAGCTCCGATTTGAGTGATTCCAAAGGCATTTTTCTTAATTGGGAATCTAAATTTTATAATAGAAAAGAAGGTTCTCAAAAAAGAGCTAAAACAAATGAGAAATGAAAATGCAATGTACAAAGGGCAAAATTAAAATTTTTGAAAAAGTCACTTTTTACTACCTATATATAGATGGCACCTCATACTTGTCCTCATTTAACTTCAGAAAATTTAGCCCCAAACTAGAAGCAAAACCCTAAGGGAGAGGCGCCCAAGAGAGGAAGGAGAAGGAGGAAGAAATCCAAGCAAAAGGTATGTTCTTATGGTTATTTTTCATGCTCTTCTCCATCCACACCACCTCTCCTTCATCCTCCTTGATTTCCTTTGATTAAAATGAAGTTTATGAATCTGATTCAAGGGAGAAATTCAAGGGAAATTTCGGATTTGAAGAGAGGAGCTTGGAGAAAGCAAGATTTAAGCCAAACTAAGCAAGGAAACAAGGTAGAATTGCATCCTATGGTTGCTATATTAGTTCCCTTTCCTCTCCACTTTGACACACACCAAAAACCCTAGGAGGATCTGATTTCCAAGCCCAACCAAGCATGAATCTTAGGTGTTTGATGGAGAAGAACAAGAATATGGAAAGAAAACAACAAACTAGCCATTAGAAATCAAGATGTAAAACTTAGGGGTTCAAGTGCATCTTCAAAATTCTGATTTTGTATGATGATTTCTAGGTTTAATTAAGAGTTTAGACGAGTTCTTGAGACCCCTAAGATGCTCCCCATAAGCTTCTCCCTTCAAGAAAATAAAGAAATCTCCATGTAGGCTAAAGATGCCCTATGTCTCGGCCAAAGGGGGTTCTTGTAGTTAGAGAGAGTTTTAAATTTTTCTAAGGCCATTCTTCAGTCATATTTGATGAATGAAAATGAAGGGAGGCCTTGGAAAAAATTTAGAACTCATAGAAAGTGATTTAGTGCCTTAGGTTCCATATTATGACCTAAAGAAGTAACATGATGCTAGGCCTTTTGTTTTAATGGTGTGATGACTCCAAGAGGCTTAAAAGGAGTCAAGAATCATATTTGAAAAGAAAGAATGAGGCCTAGAAATTATTTGAGGGGTGTTGCTTCATTAGGTGCATTTATGGACCATAATGTGGGTTATAGAGCAATCTAGTGTGTAACCAAGTTATGTGGCCTTAGAATATATTTCATGAATCTAATTGGCTCTCATAAATTGTATCTAGGCCAAGAGAAACCATCTCCACCAATTTGTAGGTGTGTGGCCAAAAGAGGAGGCTTAAATCCAAAGGGAAAAGTATGTAATTGTGTGCAAGGTAGCTCTCTCCACCTTCTCTCATGCTTGGATGTGTGTTTAGCTTTTCTTAGAATGTGTGTATGTGTCTTTTCAAGCCAAGAAAAGTATGCTAGCATGATTTTATACACCATGATTTCAGATGTCATGTTATATTTTCAAATGAATGTATGATATTTGTTAAGTTTACTTAAGTGTGGAGAGGCCAAGAACTCTTGACCATGGTGAGGATGAGCTAAGAACCCTTAAGATTAGTTAAGATAAAGTAAAGAGTCTTCCAAAAGTAAAGTGGGCTCCCAAGAATATGGTTAAGTCCAAAGCTCTTAAAGAATGGGTGAGGCAAATCCGAAATCCATGAAGAGAAGTATGAGGCCAATCCAAACACTTGGTGAGCTCTTGAATGTTTTGTATGACTTGTTCACATGCCAAGCTTACTTCTTGAATGTTCATGACTTCCATGATAACCATGCATGCATTTTTAAGGCTTGCTTTGCATATGTTATGTATGATTGAATAGGAGATGAGCTATTGTGATTTTTTGAATCTCATTCCCTCCTCTCCAATGATCTAATATGCTAGGTGGACTAAGTGGATGTGGTAATGGGAGCCAACAATATTGAAGGAAGGAGATTGACATCATAGCTTTTGCTTTTATGAACCATAATGATGCTTCATGATGTATATTATTGTTGTAAATGGTCTATGACTCTTGAGACATATGTAATTATGATATTATGTGATATAGAAATGAGAAAATGTGTTATGTGAATGATGGAATGTGAATTGAGCATGTATGGCAAAGATAGCTTCATGAATGGCTTGATGGGAATGTGCATAAGGGTGGGTTAAATAGCCAAAATGAGATGCATGAGGTTTGGGACCATTTGGGCAACTCATACAAGTCTTAAATGTACTTTTAAACTTGCCCAATAGGTGTTAAAACTAAGGGAAAGCCATTTGGCAATTTTGGTATCCCATATGGAGCAAAAAATGACCATAATGGAACCCTATATCACTTTTTAGCCAAATGAATTAGTCTTGATCTGAGATTTTGTATGAAAATAGGTCTCATTAAGAGCTTTTTGGGAAGCTAAAGATCATAATTTTTGGAGGTCTACAAAATATTTGATGATTTTTCAAAGTTGACAATTTTTCTAGTTTTGGTCTGCTACACTATTCATTTGGTCCGAAATTGAATTCTATCACACGAGGCCCAAATGATGTCTAATTATCATGAAATTTTATACAGAGAAACTAGACATTCACAGTGACGCATGAACTAGAATCACCTCATTTGGAGGTCTAGAGAGGGAGATATGAATTTTTGAACATTCTATCTAGTATCAGGAATTTTGCCCCACCTGAGTTACTGTTCCATTAAATTCTGAGGTTTGGGCTTGATGAACTGGTCTAGAGATATTTTTTGTCTCTAGCTAACATCCACAGCTTTCCAGATTGATTTCATTTGCATGGATTGGATTTTTGTCAAATTAACTATATATTTTCAAAGTTTTCTGTAGAATTCTGTGACAGTTCCAGAATATAGTGTGACCTCTAGACCATTTTGGATGTCAAACCTCCTCTGTGATGGATGTTATGGTCTGGGCATATTTTTATGTGAAGTAGACATCCATAGCTTTCTAGAATGACCAAGATTATATGATTTTGAGTTTTCTATAATTAACTATGATTTTCCAAAATTTGGGCAGAAAAAGGGGCAAATCTGGCCGAAATTAAACAAGCCCATTTTATGCTTCATTTTGGTTTTCATGAGTTGTGGGCATGATTTTGTGATGCAAATGAGTTGTATTGATGTAATTAAGTATAAGAATGTATAGCATGAGCTAACTCCGATCCACGTGACACCGAAGAAAATTTTTAGATACGACGCAATGCGAAAATAATCATTATTTCCTTGGCTTTTTCATCGAAAAACCTATATGATTCATGATACTAAGCCATTTAAAAGCATGAGATGAGCTAGCATTTATGGTGTTACATTATATGGCCTTAGATATTAGTTTATGAACTTAACTGGCTACCATAAATTGTATCTAGGCCAAGAGAAATCATCTCCACAAGCTTGTGGGTGTGTGGCCAAAAGAGGAGGCTTGAAATCCAAGGAAAGAGTGTGTAATTGCATGCAAGGTAGCTCTCTCCACCTTCTCTCATGTATGGATGTGTGTTTAGCTTGTCTTAGAATGTGTGTATGTGTATTTTCAAGTCATGAAAAGTATGCTAGCATGATTTTATATGCCATGATTTCATGATGTCATATTATGTTTTCAAATGAATGTATGATGTTTGTTGAGTTTGCTTGAGTGTGGAGAAGCCAAGAACTCTTGACCATGGTGAGGATGAGCCAAGAACCCTTAAGATTGGTTGAGATAAAACAAAGAGTCTCCCAAAAGTAAAGTGGGCTCCTAAGAGTATGGTTGAGTCCAAAGCTCTTAAAGAATGGGTGAGGCAAGTCCAAAATCCATGAGGAGAAGTGTGGGGCCAATCCAAATACTTGGCGAGCTTTTGGATGTCTTGTATGATGTGTTCATATGCCAAGCTTGCTTTTTAAATGTTCATGACTTCCATTTTATCCATGCATGCATTTTTAAGGCTTGCTTTGCATATATTATGTATGATTGAATGAGACATGAGCTATTGGGATTCTTTGAATCTCATTCCCTCCTCTCCAATGATCTCACATGCTAGGTGGACTAAGTGGATATGCTAATGGTAGCCAACAACATTGAAGGAAGAAGATTGACATCCATATGTTTAGTATTTACCTTTTTAAAACCATAATGATGTATATAAGTGTTGTAAATGGGTTATAACCCTTGAGACATATGTAATTATGATATTATATGATGTAGAAATAAAAGTATATGTTATGTGAATGATGGAATGTGAATTAAGCATGTATGGCAAAGATAGCTTCATGAATGAGTTTATAGAAATGTGCATATGTGTGCATGGAAAGGCCAAAATGAGATGCATGAGATTTAGGACCATTTGGGCAGCTCACACAAGTCCTAAATGTGCTTTTAGACTTGCCCAAAAGGTTCCAAAACCAAAGGAAAGCCATTTGGTAATTTTGGTATCCTATATGGAGCAAAAAATGACCATAATGGAACCCTATATCACTTTTTGGCCAAATGAGTTATTCTTGGTCTAATATTTGGCATGCAATTAGGTCTCATTAAGAGCTTTTTGGGAAGCTAAAGATCATAGTTTTAGAGGTCTACAGAATATTTGAGAATTTTCCAAAGTTGGCAATTTTTTTGGTTTTGGTCTGCTGCACTATTCATTTGGTCTGAAAATAAATTCTATCACACAAGGCTCAAATGATGTCCAATTACCATGAAATTTTATACTAAGAAACTAGGCATTCGTAGTGACTCATACCAACTAGAAGCACATCATTTGGATTTCTAGAGAGGGAGATATGAATTTTTAAACATTCTATCTAGTATTAGGGATTTTGCCTAACCTAAGTTACTGTTTTATTAAATTTCGAAGTCTAGGTTGTTGAGCTAGTCGGGAAATATGTTTTCCCTCTAGTTAACATCCAAAAATTTCTAGATTGGTATCATTTGTATGGATCGAATTTTTGTGGAATTAATTGAACATTTTTAATATTTTCTGCAAAATTCTTTAACAGTTCCAGAATGCAGTTTGATCTTTAGACAATTTCACATGTCAAACGTCCTCTATGATGGGTGTTATGTTTTGGACATATTTTTAGTGTGAAGTAGACATTGTAACACCCTATAATTAATTAAGGTGTTAATCACAGATTAGATTAATTAGGAGTAATTAATATGGGTTGAGATTTAATTGAGATAGAAATCCTATCTAGGCTTAAATTCATAGATCATGATAAGAGGCTAATGGAGGCCCAATGGGTTAGGTGCAAATCCAACCCAATTTAGTGTGATAGAGGCCCAAAATCCACCTTATATAGAATCTTCTAAGTGGCCCAATAACCCTTGTGCAGACCCACATTATTGAGCTCTTCAAACTTGGCCCAAACCTAAGTAAAATTCTGCAGCCCAACACTTTAAAAACTGGCCCAGCAAGCAAAAACCTAGAGCCCAAATGAAGTTGGATCTTGGAGCAACCCATGACCCATCTTTGACCTAACTTAAACCACCTAAAACCCTAATACATCAGCCCCTTCCTCACACTTGCTGAAACATAAAACACAAAGAGAAAATTCGGAGCTTGGAGAGGAGGCTAGGGTTTTGGGCAAGAATTCTGTATTTTCTCACATTTAAAGCAAGATTCAGCCAAGGTAATAGTTATACAACTTAATCCCCTCATCTTTCTCTTTAATTTGGTCTAATTAGTTTTTCATTTGGAGCATTTTCATCCTACCCAAAATCTGAAATGTGGGTGTTTGGGGATTTTCTTGATGAAATTCGTAGGTTGAGGTTAGGGTTGACCTTGGGTGAGTTTAAACCCTCCATTTTGATGCTTTATTTGTTAATTTGAGACCCCCATAGCTAATATATAAAATAGGTATTAATTTTGTACGAATTTGCTTAGGATTTTAGGTGAAATATTGAGTTTTCTGGTGAGGGACACTCTAATCCGAATTTGGGATTTGTGGTGGCTGTTGCAAAGTTATCTACAAGTGAGGTAACCAGGTTTATATTAATTCCATGTATATATTTGATTTAATTTCATATGTTGTTGTATATGAATGATTTGAAATGTTGAATGAATTGGTTAGCTATCTGTTGAATTGTGATTGGACCTTGTGAGTCCATAGTGGAGCTGTGGTGCGGCTGCCACCCGTGCGTGTGCTTCGATCAAGCACTGAGTTATGATCAAACCCAGATGCACTGAGCCCCGGTTGTGCTCAATAGGGAGTAGGTGCCGTGGACGGGCCTCTCCCTGTGTTAATGGCCTTTAACATGTGATAATATGATTGCTAGTATGAGATAGTAATCATGATAGCTTAATTGATTCATTTATTGATATAATGGATATGATTCTGAGGTTGATTTTGATTCATGCTTAAATGCTAATTAAACTGGATATATGATGGAATTACCTTGGTTACTGAGATTTATATCTCACCCCGTTTTATGGGATTAATATTTCAAGTGAAGGTTCCTTGGTTAAGGATAAGGGTAAGCAAGTGGATGAACATCCATGAGCTGAGGCCGGGTGTGGCGAGCTATACTTGGTCTGAGTAGAATAGGGTAGATGCAATTTTGTTATTAGTTTACATAGCATCATTATGTAATCATGTTGCCAAGTGTAGGCATTCATATTTTGTTTGATCGAAATGTAACCGTTAAGGATTTAAATCTCATTATAGTTGAATATTAATGTATAAACTTATAGCATTATATATATAGTTTTGTTGAAATTGTGATATGGATTACCATATGGGAATTGTAGTCATATGATGTCTTGGATGTGGACATACGCTATTGTTGAATGGAATCTCTATGGGTTGTGCATGAGATGTTAATTGCTGTTAATGCATGTGTTCTTGCTGTCATATATTCATGAATTTGCTTATATGAGCTAATTGGGCAAGTAGGAAGTAGTATTTAAGTTTTACAATGGTAATGGATGGATTGATAGGTAAATAGGGTAGATAAACACCATTAGAATCACATAAAATAAGGGAAGGTGGACCTGGAGTGTTTCCAAGATGAGATTTAGAGTGCAGGGGGCGAAATTTGGATAATGTGATCATAAGAGGGAGTTCCGCCGCGGCTAAAAAGGCTTCGACGTGGCCAAATGAGAGATAGAGCTGAAGGGCGCCGCGGCATAACCAATCCCACCGCGGCGCAAGGGAGGAAAATTGGCCTAGGGAGTGACAGTGGCGAGGAGCGCCGCGGCCTAATAAATCTCGCCGCAGCGTAGAGCCAAAAAAATCGTCCAAGAGGGTAACAGAACCAAAACTCGCCGCAGCGCATTATGTCCTGCTGCAACGTGAGTCGAGGAAATAAAAATAAGGGTTAGACAGAAGCAAAACTCACCGCGGCGTAAATATATTGTGCCGAGGTGAGGATCGTGGGAGTTGAGAACAGTAGTTCTAGGAGGCATTTCCGCCGCGGCACCACATAGGTTGGCCGCAGCGAAGGTCCAACTCACCACGGCGATTTGTGAAATTTGTCCAATGATTCCAGTGAGCCACTTGGCCGCGGCACAAGTCCCCAAACCCCTACCTTTAGCCTAGAAAACCTCAATTTCTTCAAAGGTAATGGTAGGAGATGATATAGGAACACTCATGGGAGGTTATTGTGTATTAAAACTGATGAATGGTTGAATCATAAACCCCTTATGGTAGTAGAATTTCTTTTATGTAAAGTTTGTTTGGTTGTGGTGGTATGGTGATGACCCTAACATCAAGGTTCAAATTTTCACATATTTTCGTAACGTGGTAAAATATAATGACCTCAAACCTTAATCATTAATTATTAATCGTACATTTAACCATAATTACAATGATTAGAAGGTAGGGTTGTCACAGACATCAGTAGCTTTCCACAATGACCAATAATACATTGAGTGCTCATCGCACAACCCTCAAAATAATACTAGGTTGATAAAATATGTAGCGAATGGCACAACCTAGGTCATCTCCCTTGGAATTGGCGTTAAATTTTTAATTGAGTTTTCCAAATATTAAAAGACTCTAAAAAAATTCCTAAATTAGGGGGTTTTGATTTAATTAAACTAAGCAAAAATTAAATTGAATTAAAATTCCTAATTGCTATCTAATTAGGTGAATTATGGTCTTGTGACTAGCTTTGGATTCGTCCCTTGGTATCCACTATCCTTATCCTAATCCAATTATGATTAATTCTGGCCTAAGAGTCCCTAATTGTGTTCATAACAAATTATCTTGGGTAACCACTCAAGATTCAAGAGATTAACGATCTAACGTTGAATTGAGACCTCAATCCCACATTAAATTGTTAATTCTTGTTTCTAAGATCAATGAACATCCAATTTGATTGATTAACTGATTGATTAGCCTCTGAATCATCCTAAATATTTAATTAACCAACTAAATATTAAGGAATCCTCAAATTAAACAATTAAGCACATAATCTCACTCATGTATTTTATCGAACACCTTCGAAGCACACATGGGAAATTCAGATAATATTGAAATTAATCAGATCAATTAATCAACAAAAAAGAATTCCCTAATTAGTGTCTAACCAGCCACTAATTACAATTACACAAATTTCCTATCAAATACAACTTAACCAAGACAATAAATGAAAGAGAAAAAGTGTAGGAAAAATAAAGAAATTCTTAGCCAAAATTCTGAATTTTCTCCATGGATTCAAGCTTCTCCAAGAGCTTCCTCCTAGCTAGCCTTAAGATGGATTAAAGTTTCATTGGAGATGGATGGAAGTAATAGAGTGGAGTGGATGGCTATATGATTAAGAGGGTGAAGGATGCAGCGAATGGGATGAATGAATGGTTTGATGGATGGATCCCCCGAATGAATGGGAACAAAGGATATATATAGATGAAGATTTCCGTAAACATTGAGGCGTGAGATGGTTGGATTCTGTGAATGGATAATGGATATGAATTGAATGAAGGAGGCGTGCTGAATGAAGCTTCTATCTCCTTTAAAATTCACGTGCTTCTCTTCTTCTCCTTCACATATCAACTCACATGTTAACTGCTTCATATATATATAAGGTGGAGCTGCATGGATGTGTGTATGAGAGTGGGCCCCGCTGGTTATTTTATTTTATTGAATTCCATATAAATTCCTTTTCTCTTGTTTCTGCAGCTCTTTCGTTGGTTTTTCACGTGGTTTCCTTCGTATCATGTAACTTCCTTCTTATCGTTATTATTCATGTCTTCATTTAACCTTCAGCCCAGGCTTTTTAGCTTCTTCAAGCATTTTTCATGCAGCTCTTCATTTTTCTCAAGCAGGGCTACCTCTTCTTCGACGTGGGATGCTTCTAATCTAGCTCAGCAGCTTCTTCGTTCAGCTCGCTTCTTACTTCCATTTGAAACCTTCTGCACTTGTTCTGACTCATTGTTGCTGCTTCTTTTACGTGTTGCACGTCCTCTTTTCTTTCCATGCAGGCTCGAGCTTCCTTCAGCTCAGCTTCTTCACGTTACTTCCTTTCATTTAATCCTTCATCCATGTGTTCCTTTGTTCTGCTCTCGTTCAGCTCGTTCAGCTCGCTTTTAACGTGTTAAAGGCGTAGCTTCTGCATGCAGTTTCTTCTTCATGTTATTCATGAATCATGCAGCTCGTTCTTCTCATTCAGCCAGACTCCCTCGTGCTTCATTTGGTTCTCTTAACTTCATCTCAGCTCATAGCTTCCTCTTTCAGTTCGTCCTCCCAGCTCATGCAAGCTCAGCTCGAGTTTCTGCATGTTCTGGAGCTTCCAAACATTCTAGCATCTTCATGATTCATGGCTATTCTGCTCAAGTATATTCTCTTCATGTACCTCTCCATACGTGTTAGATTGTAGCTTCATTTATTTCCATTTTGCCCACATGCTTCATTCATTCGTAGCCTCCACACTTTTGTTCTAACCATGAGAGATTCAAGCTTCTCATGTGCTTTTTCTCCATATAACTTTTGCCTGAACTTGAGCTACTTGCCTCGTGTTTCCACGTTGGATGCTGTGTGTGTATAAGTTCACGTTGAAAATCTTGCATTCCATCTTTTCAACACTTTATTCTGATCCACGTTCTCAACATGCGAGCTGCTCATGCATGACGTAGTGCTTCTTCTTATCTTCACTTGATTCTACTTGACTTCTTTGTTTGCTTCAAGAGAGGGAAGGGAACCCGTAGTGTTTTATTTCTCCTCTGTTTTGAGTTTGCTTCTTGCTTTGCCTTCTCATGAAAAGGAACCCAAGTTGAAGCCTCTCTTTCCTTCTTCCCTCCAACTCAAATCTTTATTCAAACATCATTTGTTCATTGAAAATTTGCATAACAAGTAAGAACAATTCAAGAGGAAAATTCACAAAATCTTTTAAGGAAATTTATGCATTAAAATTTCACAATTTTGCAAATAATTTCCTAAAATATAGAAATGGCTTCTAAAACAAAATCTTATCTAATTAAAGTCTTAAAGCCATATTTCATTATTAAAATGCCTATGTTTAAGAGAATAAAATAGATAGAAATATGTGTTTATCATAATGTTTTAGATTTTTTTAGAATTAGTTATAATTTTCCAAAGTTTGGTGAGAAAAAGGGACAAATCTGGCTAAAAATGCACATAGTAATTTGAGCTCTCCTTTGATTTCCATGAGTTGTGGGCATGATTTTATGATGTAAAAAGGTTTTATTGATGTACTTACATATGAGAATGTATAGTGTGAGCTCACACGGTCCATGTGATATAATACCATATATATCTAACCGCATTCTTAGCATTCATAAACTCCATATCATCATGTTCATAAGAGCACATGGAAAAGGAACCAACAATAATAGAGTTAAACGCGTTACATCATGCTTAAAAATTCACAATTAGTGTCACGTGGATTGTGTGGGTTCATACCATACATCCTTATATTTAAATACATCATTACTACTCAGTTGCATCACAAAATCTTGTTTATGACTCAAGAAAACCGGAATGGAGCATAAATTGAAGTTATTGAATTTCGGCCAGATTTGCCTCCATTCTATCCAAAACTTTAAAAAATCATAACTAAATCTAGAAAACTTGAAATCATGAAATCTTGGTCATTATGGAAATATTGGGATGTCTAATTCATGCTAAAAATATGTACAAGTCATAACACCCCACACACAAGGCGTTTGACACACGAAATGGTTTAGAGGTCGGGCTAGGTCTTGATGCTGTCATAGTTTACTGATATGAACTTCAAAAATGTCCAATTAATTCCATAAAAATCCAATCCATGCAAATGATACCAATATAGAAATCTATGGATGTCAAATAGAGAGGAAAAATATCTCTAGATCAATTGATCAAGCCCAAATCTCAGAATTTGATGGAATAGTACTTCTGGTCGGGCAAGGCTACTGATACTAGACAAAAACTTCAAAAATTCATATCTTCCTCTTTAGACCTCCAAATGAGGTACTTCTAGTTGACACAAGTCACTGTGATTACCTAGTTTCTTTGTATAAAATTTCATGGCAATTGGACATCATTTGAATCTCAAATGACAGAAAACAATTTCGGACCAATTGAATAGTGCAGCAGACCAAATCCCTAAAATTTGCCAATTTCGAAGAATCATCAAATATTCTGTAGACCTCCAAAAATTATGATCTTTAACTTTCCATAAATCTCTTACTAATACCTAACTCCATGTAAATTTCAGACCAAGACTCACTCATTTGGCCAAAAAGTGACATAGGGTTCCATAATGGTCAAATTTAGCTCCATATGAGGTACCAAACTTGCCAAATGGTCTTCCCTTAGTGTTGGCACCTTTTGGGCAAGTCTAAAAGCATATTTAAGACTTGTGTGAGCTACCCAAATGGTCTCAAACCTCATGCATCTCATTTTAGCCATTCAACCCTCACTTATACACATATTCATCAAACTTTAAATTTTCATTCTATAGCCTTAAATACTCAAAACATGGGCTAGTGGTCATATATCATAATCATACATCTAAACATCACATAATAGGGTATTTGCACATGTCTCAATGTTTATAGTACATTTACAACCTCATATACATCATGAACCATCATTATAGTTCCAAAATGAACAAAACAAGGCATAAGCTTGTCAATCGCTCTTCTTCATTGTTGTTGGCTCCCTTCACCATAATTACTTGGCCCACTTAGCATGTTAGATTATTGGAGAGGAGGGGATGAGATTCAAAGAATCCCAATAGCTCATCTCCATTCAATCACACATAATATGTACAAAGCAAGCTTTTCAAATGCATCTATGGAAAAATAGAAGTCATGGACATTTTCAAAGCAACCTTGGCATGTGAATCAATCATACAAGACATTCAAGAGTTCCTCAAGTGTTTGGATTGGCCTCACACTTCTCCTAATGGATTTTGGACTTGCCTCACCCATTATTTAAGAACTTTGGACTCAACCATACTCTTGGGAGCCCACTTTGCTTTTGGGAGACTCTTTGCTATGTCTCAACCAAGCTCAAGGGTTCTTGGCTCATCCTTACCAAAAGGGAGAGTTCTTGGCCTCTCCTCACTCAAGTAAACTCATATAAACATCATAGATTCATTTAAAACATAACATGGCATCAAGGATCATGGAATATAAAGGCATGCTAGCATACTTTTCTTAGCTTGAAAATACACATACACATATTCTAAAACAAGCTAAACACACATCCATGCATGAGAGAAGATGGAGAGAGTTACCTTGCACAATTTCACACACTTTTTCCTTAGCTTTCAAGCCTCCTCTTTCGGCCACACACCCACAATTTGGTGGAGATAGTTTCTCTTAGCCTAGATACAATTTGTGGGAGCCAATTAGGTTCATGAAACATATTCTAAGACTACATCACTTGATAAAACACTAGATTGCTCTATAGGCTCCATTATGGTCCATAATCACACCTAATGAAGCAACACTCATCAAATGACTTCTAAGCCTCATTCTTTCTTTTCAATTATGATTCTTGACTCCTTTTAAACCTCTTGGAGTCATCACATCATTAAAATAAAAAGCCTAGCATTATGTTGCTTCTTTAGGTCCTAATATAAAACCTATGGCACCAATTCACTTCCTTTGAATTCTAAATTTTTTTCCAAGGCCTCTACTCATCTTCACTCATCACATATGACTCAAGAATGACCTTAGAAAAATTTAAAACTCTCCCTAGCTATAAGAACTTGCCTAGGCCGAGACTATGGGGGGAAGAAGAGTTCATGGCTTTCTTGATTTTTCCTTGATGGGAGACACACTTGGAAGGCTTCCTAGAGGTCTTAGGAGCTCAATCAAATACTCACACATGCAAGGAAACTCATATATCAAATCAGTTTTTACAATCCTTTCAAATGCACTACACTTTTTCTACTTAGCGTTCATTAGTTTTTCTTGCAATTTCTTTGCTTTCTTAGATAGGAGGTGCATGTGGGAAGCTCTCTAGGGGTCTTAGAAACTCATGCAAACATTCACATAGGCTTGGGAACTCTTAGATAAAATCATATTTTTGCCTATGTCTTTGAATCCCTAACTTTCCATTCTTAGTTCTCTTTTGCTTCTTAATTAATTCCATTTGTATCTTCCTAATCCTCACATTATAGAACCCCTAATTCTATCCTAATATGGCCAGAAATTATCCCCTATGGAATGGGCTCTAAGGTGAATGAAAATTCCATGGAGGAAGCAAGCAAGGAGAAGCAACAAAACAAGAAGGAATACCTTGGTTTCTTAGTTTTCTTGGTTTGTTCTTCACTTGGTTAGCCTCCCCTCACCAAATCCGAAAATTCCACCTCTGTTCTACCCTCCATACAGACCCAAAAACATCATCAAATCCATGAAAATAAAGAGGAGAAGAAGGAAGAGCAACTTGCAAGAGAAAAAGCTTAAATTTTCCTACCTTTTCCTTACTTTTTCTTTCTTCAAAATCTCCTCTCCTTGTGTGCCTAAGAGAGCTGACTTCATCCTCTATTTTTGGGGTAGACACAAAGCATGGAATGGGAGCTACTAGAACGTGGATAAGAAGAAGAAGCTAAAAGTCACTTTATGTAAATTTTTACTTTTTACATTTTAGTCCTTTTTCTTGGCTTTCTCATTTTAGGCTCATCTCAACTCTTTTTTTAAATCCACCTTCTCCATCATATTCTTTAGGCTCTTAATCATAAGAATTACCTTTGGAATCACTCAAAGAGAATCTAAAACTATTCCGAACTGTTCGATCAAAGTTTCGATCAATCAACAGCCGAAATCGCTCACCGGAGGGGTTTTAACTGTTTTAGGAGTTCCCATGGTATTCGGGGCCTCTGAAAACCCTAAAAAGCTCAAATTTTTCATTTAAAAAGCCCTCCTCTGAGATTTCAAAATTTTCCAAAAATTACAAAAATGCCCCTACTTTCTTCGGCAAATTTTTTTGAGCTCTTCTAGCTTTGGTTTTTGGGTATCTCAAACCTCAAATCCTCATTTTCTAATATTTAAAATTTTATCATAATTTTAGTTGGCCCCAATTCCTTTTATTTTGAGGGCTTCCTTTTATATTTGGCCCATTTCTAACATTTACAAAGAAACCAAACATCGTGTTTCTCACGTTTCGCGTTTCTCATGTTTGTAGAGGGACCGGATGTTACACCTGACACCGAATAAAATTTTTAGATACGATACAACGTGAAAAAAAGTATTATTTTATCCCCTTTTTCCTTACGCTCTCATGAATGGGGTGATGTAAAGCATGTATATATGATAAAATGAGCTAGAATTTATGGTGTTACAAGAAAAAATCAAGACTTGAAGGTATGAACTTTTGGTAGTTTTTTATGCTTTCTTCTTTCCAAACCTCTTCTCCTCCATTCTCTTTTGTTTCTATGATTATAATGAAGTTTATAAATTTATTTTAAGGGAGAAATTAAGGGAAAAAATTAGATTTGAAGAGAGGAGCCCGAAGAAGAGAAGATTCAAGTGAGAAAATAAGAAAAAATAAGGTAATTTCTTCTTCCATGGTTGCTACCCCTTGCTTCCCTTCTTCCTATGTTTCGCCCTACTAAAGAAGTCCTAGGACAACTTTGTTTTTATTATTATTCACACGTTTTGACATCCTCTTAGTTTGCCTTTTCATCGCATTATTATTCATATTGGTCTCCCTCATCACATATTGCCCTCACATGTTTGTGGGTTAAACCCATAGCTCCTTCTCTCCATAACATCTCGTGCTTCCTCATCTACTTTGTGCTTCTTCTTCATTTTTAAACCAATGGTTTCTTCCACTGATGCTGCTTCTGCTGCTACTTGTGGTTCTTTGTTCCTTCTCCCCACGTGCTTCTTCATGTGTTGTTCTCTCAAAGCATAAGAACCCGTAGCTGTATGCTTCTTGCTTCATTCAACTCAAGCTCCTCATGTAGCTTTTGCTAACAGCTTCTTCCTTCATTTATGCATGTGTGTGTTTAGCAGCCCTTCATTTATTTCTTCCCACATGAGTGTTTTTTTATGACTCATTAGTGTCTGACTTCACATTCTATTTCTACTTCTCATGTAGCTTCTCTTTTTTCATGTTGCCTCTACGTGAATGTATGTGTGCTTTTCTCATTTCATCTTCCAATAATGAAAACATTCCACGTGGCTGCATATATGAGTGTATGGGAGCTTGTGTGAGCTTATGTGTATATCTTCCATGTGAGAACAAGGAAGCTGGAGCTTGCATCTTCATCAAAACCCATTGCTCCTCATATAACTTCTTTTCTTTATTTATTCCAACCTTCTAAACCTGTGGCTTACTTGTAAGTGTTGTGCAAGTGTGTTACATGGAGGTGTGTGTTTGTGTTGCTACAACATGGAGCATGGTTCAATGTGGATAGCTATGTAGATGAAAGTGACATGGGTGCATCAAGAATGGCTAACCCATGGTTCTACTCATGTGTGTGTGTTCTAGTGGTAACTTCAACTGGAGTCATGCATGTGTATAATGGTGAATAGAATGTGTGTGCATGTGGTTGAAGTAAGGAATATGGGAGTGTACATGGATAAGAGTGAATGTGTGTGACAACCCTACCTTCTAATCATTGTAATTATGGTTAAGTATACGATTAATAATTAATTATCAAGGTTTGGGTGGTTACAATTTATCATATTATGAAAATATGGGGTAAATTTGAACCTTGACGTTAGGGTCATCACCATACCACCTCTACAAAATAAAATGTGTATAAAAGAAATCCTACTACCATAAGAGGCTTATGATTCAACCATCCATCAGTTTCCATACTCAATAACCTCCCACAAATATTCCTATATCATCTCTTACCATGGACAAGTTTCACGAATCTCGTCGCGGCGAGTTGGACCTTCGCCGCGGCCAACCTATGTGGCACCGCGGCAGAAATGCTTTCTGGAACTACTGTTCTCAACTCCACAATTTGTGCCTCGATGCAATATGTTTGCGCCATGACGAGTTTTGCTTCTGTCCAACCCTTATTTCATTTCCTCGACTCGCGCCGTGGCAGGACATAATGAGCCGCGGCGAGTTGGACCTTTTGTTACCCTCCTAGGCGATTTTTTTCACTTCATGTTGCGGCAAGATTTATCAAGCCGCGGCGCTCCTCGCTACTGTCACTCCCTAGGCCAATTTTTTTTTTCCTTGCGCCGCGGCGGGATTGGTTATGCCGTAGCGCCTTTCGACTCTGTCTCTCCTTTAGCCGCGGCGAAGCCTTCTTAGCTACAGCGGAACTCCCTCCTATGACCATATTACCCAAATTTCGCCCTCTACACTCCAAATCTCATCTTAGAAACACTCTAGGTTCACCTACCCTTGTTTTATGTGGTCCTACCGGTGTTTATCTACCCCATTTACCCATCAATCCATCCATTATCCTTGCGAAAGTTAAATACTACTTCCTACTTACCCAACTAGCTCATATCAGCAAATTCATGAATATATGACAACAAGAACACATGCATTAACAGCAAGTAACATCCCATACACATTCTATAAAGATTCCATTCAACAATAGCTTATATCCACATCCAAGGCATGATAAGACTACAATTCCCATATGGTAATCCATATCACAATTTCAACAAAGCTATATATATAATACTATAAGTTCATACATTAGTATTCAACTATAATGAGACTTAAATCCTTAACGGTTACATTTCCATCAAATAAAATATAAAGGCCTACACTTAGCAACATGATTACATGAAGATGCTATGAAAACTAATAACAAAATTGCATCTCTACAAAACAAGCCTGCCTAAGTGTAGCCTTCTCCCATATGTTGGAGCTCATGGATTTTCATCCACTTGCTTCCCATTATCCTTACCCGAAGAACTTTCACCTGAAATGTTAATCCTATAAAACGGGGTGAGATATAAATCTCAGTAACTAAGACATTTCCATCATATATCCAATTTAATTAACATATAAGCATGAATCAAAATCAACATCAGAATCATATCCATCATATCAGCAAATGAAACAATTAGGCTATCATGATTACTATCCCATACTAGCAATCATATTATCATATGTTAAAGGCCATTAACACCGAGAGAGGCACGTCCATGGCACCCACTCCCTATTGAGCACAACTGGGGCTCAGTGCATCTGGGTTTGATCATAAGCCGGTGCTCGATCGAAGCACATGCACGGGTGGCAGCCGCACCACAGCTCCACCATGGACTCATAAGGTCCAATCACAATTCAATAGATAGCCAACCAATTCATTCAACATTTCAAATCATTTATATACAACAACATATGAAATTAAATCAAATATATATATGGAATTGATATAACCCGATTACCTCACTTGTAGACACTTGCAACAGTCACCAATGGTGCAGAAATCCTCCTATAACCATAGCATTATAGAATTACTACTCTAATTCATTATTAACAATTACAATCAGTACCCAAAGAATTTAAAAGGCTAATGACTACCTAGGAATCATTTACCCAGCCACTACAAGTCCCAAATTCGGATTAAAATGTCCTCCACCAGAAAACTCAATATTCCACCCAAAATCCTAAGCAAATTCGTACATAATTAATACCCATTTTATAAATCAGCTATGAGGGTCTCAAATTAACAATTGAAGCATCATAATGGAGGGTTTAAACTCACCCAAGGTCAGCCTTAACCTCAACCTACGAATTTCACCAAGAGAATCCCCAAACACCCATATTTTAGATTT
This sequence comes from Erythrophleum ivorense, assembly GCA_026724425.1. NCBI lineage: Eukaryota > Viridiplantae > Streptophyta > Magnoliopsida > Fabales > Fabaceae > Erythrophleum > Erythrophleum ivorense. Next base: position 129,289 of record JAIUCV010001152.1, read on the forward strand.
TGGGTAGGATAAAAATGCTCTAAATGAAAAACTAATCGGGCCAAATTAAAGAGAAAGATGAGGAGATTAAGTTGTATAACTATTACCTTGGTTGAATCTTGCTCTAAATGTGAGAAAATGTAGAATTGGTGCCTTCAACCCTAGCCTCCTCTCCAAGCTCCGAATTTTCTCTTTGTGTTTTGTGTTTCAGTAAATGTGAGGGAGAGGCTGGTGTATTAGGATTTTAGTTGGGTTTAAGTTGGGTCAAATGTGGGTCATGGGTTGCTCTAAGGTCCATCTTCATTTGGGCTTCAGATTTTTTGCTTGTTGGGCCAATTTTTAGAGTGTTGGGCTGCAGAATTTTACTAGGCCAGCTTTTATACATTGGGTTGCTGAAGTTTAATTAAGTTTGGGCCAAGTTTGAAGAGCTCAAGAATGTGGGTCTGAACAAAGGTTATTAGGCCACTTAGGAGGGTCTATACAAGGTGGATCTTGAGCCTCTATCATACTAAATTGGGTTGGGTCTACACCTAACCCATTGGGCCTCAATTAGCCTCTTATCATGATCTATTAATTTAAGCCTAGATAGGATTTCTATCTCAATTAAATCTCAAACCCATTTTAATAATTTATCTCTTTAAAATCTCCATCCACTTAATTTATCCAATTATCCCATTTCAATTATACCTAATTAGTCTAATCCATGATTAATACCTTAATTAATTATGGGGTGTTACAATGTGTGTAAATGATGCATGTGGGCTGGTCAACAAGAAAGTATTTGATTATCAAAATTTCACCTAATTAAACCCCTAAAGCCATATTTGATCATTAAAATGCCTAAGTTAAGAGAATTAAAATATATAAAAATAGCCTTCATTAATGGGGAAGTAGAATACGCCAAGAAATTGCAAGAAAAACTAATAGAAATTGAGTTAGAAAAGTGTAGAGCTCTTGAGGGTTTTGTAAAAATAGATTTAGTACATATATTTCCTAGACTATGTAAGTGTTTAATTAAGCTCCTAAGACCTCTAGGAAGCCTCCCAAATGGATTTCCCATCAAGGAAAAATCAAAAGCTCCATAATCTCTTCCTAGGGTACATGGTTCAGCCAAGTTAGGATAAATAGGTTAAGGAGTGTTTTAATTTGTCCTTGGTTTGGGATTTCATATGATGGTAGAAGATTAGAGGAACCTTTGAAAAAAATTTAGAAGCCTTAAATTAGGAGATGGGATAATGGCTTCCCAGTAACCTGTGCCTACTAGAAGCACCTCATTTGGATGTCTAAAGAGAGAGATATGAATTTTTGAAGTTTATGTTATGTTCCAGGCCCATAGTCAGACCCCTAGCACTGTTCCATCAATTTTTGGGTCTGAATGCTCTTGGATTGATCTGGAATTTTTTTTCCTCTAGTTAACATATGTAGCTTTCTAAATTGGTATAGTTTTCACAGATTGGAGTTTTGTGGAATTACTTATGCATTTTCAAATTTTATATCAGTAAGTTGTATCAGTAATTCTGGATAGTCCAACCTTTGTGTTTTTTTATTGTTAAACATGGACCAGATGAGATTTTTGTGGCTTAGAATTATTTTTAATGTAAATTTAACATCCAGGTCTTTCTAAAAATCTATAATTTGCTTGATTTTGATTTTTTCTATATTTAGTTATGATTTCCCAAATTTGTTAGCAGAAAATTGAAATTCTGACCTGAGGCAAAATGTGAATATTTTTTGTTTTTAGCTCTTGGTCTGTGGTTTGTGCAAAGTTCTCGAATGTTCATGATTTGTATGGATGAAAAATAGTTAGAGAATGTTCTAGGGTCCACGGATCAAAATTTGAATTTTTAGCCCCAACGTAACGCAATTAAATGACATTATTTCATTCCTTTTTGTGATTTTTTTCACTTGCACATGAAAGCTATCTTGAATATGGTAATAAGGGGTCTAATAAAGTATGGTGTGATAAAGGATTAGTGAATCATGATATTTGGGAGTTGAGAGATCTAGAAAACTATGTATGTTAGCCATTAAGATCCTAGAATTCATCTAGAATTAGTAGGAATTGATTAGGGAGCAAGAAAATGAGAGTCTAGGTGTAGAATAGAGTTGAGTCATAGACAAAACTCCCTCAGTCATGGCCAAAGCTCTTCCAAAAGCTAGGATCGCTATGGCATAATACCAAAATTTCAACCAAGAGGGTAACAAAGAGCAAACTCACCATAGTGCAAGCTCGGCACGACAAGTGTAGAGAGGCAAACTTGGAGAGTTCTAGGAGGCTCTCTCGCCGCAGTGCCACATAGGTTTGCTACGAAGAGAATCATGAGAGTCTGAATAGTAGGTTCCTGAGAGTACCTTCACTACAGTGCGAAAGGCCTAAGTTATTGTGCAAGGTATGTATTTTTTATTTTGAGTTCCACTAGTCACTTACGCCGCAACTTAGGCATACCAAGTCGTGACGTAAGTTCCCAAACTTGGTTTTTAGGTTCCAATAACCAACTTAACTATAGTAGGATAAGTCCAAGTCATGGCAAAGTTTCCTTAAACTCTTATTTTAACATAGAAACCTTGAATTTTCCTATGTTAATGCTATGTAATGACTTGGGAACACTCATTAGAGGTTTTTGTGAGTTGAAATCAATAGTAAAATGAATCAAGGATCTTAATTGATAATTAGAATCACTTGTGGACTCAATTAGTTGTGATGGTCTAGCTAATAACCCTAATAATATCAAGGTTCATATTTTTCCACTTTTTTCCTATTTTAATTAATTGTAATGACTTTAGACCTTGATTTACAATTATTAATCATACAATTAATCTTAATCATAGTAATTAGGAATTAGGGTTATTATATTTGGTATCAAAGCAATGCTTTAGGAAAGATAAGCATGATTTTTATGTATTTTATTTCCCTTAACTTAAGCATTTTAAATGTTAAATGAGGCTTAATGGATTTACTTAGATGGAATTTAATTTTAGTAGCCATCTTTTGCACTTTAGGAATTAAATCACAAAATCTTGGATTTTTAATGCATAAATCTTTTTAAATGAATTTTGGGAGTATTTCTATTTCATCCTTTCCATTCCTTTTGTGCAGATTTTCAATGCAAACTTGAGCAAATGAATGAAAGGAAAAGACATTAAAAACACAAAGAGAGAGACACAACATGTAAGCTCCACGAGCAGAATAGAGTGAAGAGGTTCTACATGCAAAGGAGCTTGGATACAAATACACATACATGCAGAACATAAAAGAATGTAGCTCACTTGCATGGGTTTCTGGACGTGGCTAGAACAAGGAAGAGCAACGCTGAATAGAGGAGAGGGAGCTGCATAAGAAGAAGCAAACATGAGATGCACGTTGGAATGGGAAGGAAGATGCTGGAGCTTGCCAAGGGTTGAAAGGATTAAGGAAGAAGGAGGCTCGAGTTGCTCATGCAAACAGCAGCACACTCATTCAGGTTTTGAAGGAATAAAAAGCATCGAGTCAAGGAAGCAACGAGTTGTAGCTGAAACAGAGGTTCAGAAACAAGATGAATGAATGAAGGAGCAACCACGTACGAATAATTAAGGATATATGAGCTGGAAGGAGCTGAAGTAACGAGCATGCACATCTGCTCAAGGAGAAGAGTTGCTCATCAAATCACGTGGAATGAGTTGCAGAATGAAGGAAGGGATGTGGCTGAATAGAGAAAGCAACGCAAAGCTTGCATGGAAAAATGAAGAGAAGAAACCAACATGGAAGTGAAGGAGAAAAGCATGTGCAAGTTTTAAGAGAAGCCACAGAACATGCAGCAACGTCCAGTGGTACGTAGGAGCAACAGAAGGAGCCAACATAGGAAACACAAAGAAGAAGAAGCTTGAGTAAGGAGCAAAATGTGGACTGGATTTAAGAGGAGAAGCAACATGATTTTCGAGCTAAAAGAGATGAAGCCACATTGTAAAATAAAGAGAAGTGACACGTAAATGAAAAGCTATATAAGGCATGAAGGGAGCTAAGCTAGAAGATGAACAAACATTGCTGAAATAAAGAAGAAGCTCTTGAGTAGAACAAAGCAAACAAAACACACAAAGCAAAACGTGGAAGAAGCTTCAAGCTTGGCTGAAGAAGGAACACGAAGAAAGGATCTGCATTAAGTATGGAGGAGCTGCACGAAGACGATAGAGCTGAATGATGAAAAGAAGAGGAATAGATTCGAAGCATGAGCTGAGAGCCAAAATGAGAAAAACAACGTCAGAAAGAGCCTGGCTGGAATTCACATGAAATATTATAAAACAAAATGACGTGGGCCCACACTCATATACAATGCAAGCTCATGAATAGCTGAGCACATGGAAAAAGAATAAATGAAGCACATAAATAGCACGTGAAAAGAGGTTGGAAGCAGGGATGGATTGACGTTATATCCAGGCCATTCATTCTCAATTCATCGGGCCATTGATCTAACACTCCATTCCACACGCTGTATCCATTCCATTAAAAAGACCACAATTCTTACACTTCGTCTAGACCTATCTCACACCCCCTTCATCCAGCGTCTACGCCCACACCATTTTCTCCTCCCCATGCCATTACACTCTCCATCTCCATCCATCCACCATACAATGAAGCTCTAATCCATCTTGAGGCTAGTTAGGAGAAAGCTCTTAGAGAAGCTTGAATCCATGGATAAACTCAGAATTTTGGGCTAAGGATTTCTATTTTTCCTACACTTTTTCTCTTTCATATATTGTCTTGTTTAAGTTGTATTTGATAGAGAATTTGTGTAATTGTAATTAGTGGCTATTTAGACACTAATTAGAAAAGCCTTTTTGTTGATTAATTGGTTATATTAAATATTGAATTTGTCAATTTTTTGCAATTACCTATGTATGCAATCAAGGTGTTTGATGAAATGCATATGAGAGATTGAACCTTTAATTGTTTAATTTGAGGACTCCTTGGTGTTTAGTTGTTTAATTAAACACCTTGGATGATGGTTCAGAGGCTAATTAATTAGTTAATCAATCAAATTAAGTGTTTATTGATCCTAAAACAAGAGTTAGCAATTTAATGTGTGGTTGAGTTCTTAATTCAATATTAGATTGTTAATTTCTTGATTCTTGCATGTTAACTCAAGATACAATTGTTATGAACACAATTAGGGATTCTTAGGCCAGAATTAATCACAATTGGATTAGGATAAGGATAGTGGATGCCAAGGGACGATTCTGAAGCTAGTCACAATACCATCCTCCACCTATAATTCATCTAGCTAGGTAGAATTTAAGAACTTTATTTAAAATTCATTTTACTTAGTTCAATTAGATTGAAACCCCCCTAAATTAGTAAGTTCTAGGATCTTCATACACTTAGAAAATCCAATTAAACAATGAACTCCATTTCCGAGGGAGATGACCTAGGTTGTGCCACTAGCTACATATTTTATCAACCTAGTTTTATTTTGAGTGCTTAAGCGACTAAGGCACATCAGAAAACCATGTTAATTTATATTTTATGATTAGAAACTTGGCAATCATGTTGCATATTTGGCCTAGTATTAGCTTAAAGGAGTAGCTGATTATGTGAACATGCTTTAATTGTTCTTTCCCTCTGGAAAGGAAATATAGAGGAATAATGAGGCTTGTAGTAACTGTTAAAAATAATATTTCTTGAATTTTATTTGAAAGATCTCCCGTCTTAACAAGTGCATCCATAAGAATAGTATAGTACAATGTGATTCTATTTCATATTGCTTCAGTAGCACTAATTTTGAGACTTGGGCTTATTAATGCCAAAGAAATGACTAGAATTTTACCTTTCTTTTTTGAAACTGGGTTATTGGTTTTAATCTAGATAGTCAACTAGTTGAGGCTTATTGCCAACTAGCTACAAGGTAGATGCACTAGTCACTCACTGTAAGGCACCGATTGACTGAAGGAATGAGAACAAGTAACTGATGAGGATAATGAATAGAGCTATTAATAGTATTTATAACTAGTTGACCTCCATTTACTAAACAAGTTGTTTGGGTACGGTTGACTAATTGACTACCCTATTGAAGTAGTTAATTGAGTAGTTGTGACGACCCAAAAATCAAGGCTTAAAGTCATATTACAATTAATTAAATTAGGGAAAAAGTGTGAAAATTTAAACCTTGATATTGTTAGGGCCATTATCAAAACAAACATAACTAATCGAATCCACAAGTGGTCATAAATAACAATTAAGACCTTATATTTATCTTATTATTGATTTCAACTTAGAAAACCTTTTATAAATACTTCTAAGTAAAATTAAGAGTTTAGGGACCCTTTGTTAGTTAGACCTTCGTCACAACTAGCCTCCCATGCACCATAGCGAGTGACTCGAGTCTCACCGTAGCTAACTTATGTAGTGCTGCAGTGAGATACCTCCTGGTACTCGCCTTAAAATGCCTCGAATTTTGTTGTGGCGATATACATCTTAAGGCGCAGTGAATTCAATTTTGTTACCTTTCATGGGTAAAGTTTTGCCTTACGCTGCGGTGAATTTCCCTTAAGCCATGGCGAATTCACTTTTGACTGACCCCTTAGTCACGACTCATCCCCCTACTGCACCTTCTAGTAGTACTCTAAAGCCACTCTACATTAATTTTTGGGGCTTTAATAGCATTAATCTACCTGATTTACCTAACCTACCTTTCATTACTAATTCAAGGCTTAGGTGTTGACTCTTACTCATTTAACTACCATATATCAACATGCTCATGGATTAATGACAACAAGGATTCATAAACTGTCAATATTATCATTCAAATATATATTCTATTAGAGGTTCCACACATAACTAGTTTAAGTTAACATTTAATATATCACATGATTACATTTTCAAATAGTAAACCAAATCATTGGATCCACAAGGTTCCATATCAGATGTTGTAAATTCATACATTAGATACTAGAATGTATAAGGCCTAGCTCCCTAACAGGTACATCATAAGTTATCAAAATACAAAACCTCTATATTTGGCAATATGATTACATGATGATGCTATATAAACTAATATAAAAAATTAGTATCTATCATAAGTTAGGTCAATCCAAGTGCGGCTTCCCCATACATGGTTTCAACTCAAGGATGCTCATCCACTTGCTTACCCTTATCCTTACCAAAAGATCCTTCACCTGAAATAATTAGCCTATGAAACGGGGTGAAATGCAAATTTTAAAAACCAAAGGCAAGTTCCATCTATATATTCTAATTTAATTAACATATGTGCATGAATTCAAATGAGCATAAAAAAATATACCAATCATATCATCAAATGAAACAATTAGGCTATCTATGATTACCATCCCATACTAGCAATCATATTTTCACATGTTAAAGGACAATAACACTAAGAGAGGCCTGCCATAGCACCAACTCTTGAATGAGCACAAGCAGTGCTCAATGCATCTGAAGTCTGATAATAATCCGATGTCCAATTGAAGCACATGCACGAGTGGCAGCCGCACCACAGCTTCATGATAAGCATGATATTTTATACATTTTATTCTTCTTAACTTAGACATTTTAGTTCCAAATATGGCTTTAGAGGTTTAATTAGATGGAATTTTGTTTTAGTAGCCATTCTTTGCACTTTATGTTGGCAAAATAATTGATTTTAAATGCATAAATCATTTTAAATGAATTTTGTGAATTTTTCTATTTCATCTCTTCCATTCTATTTGTGCAGATTTTTTTTTAATTGGCAATTGGATCTTGAATGGAGGTTGGTTTAGAGAAGATGCAACATGCATGGGTTATGGGAGGAGAGAATGAATTGCATTCGAAGAGTGGCATTAAGAGTGTAAGGCTGCAGGAGGAAATAAAATTAAACAAAGCCACACGATTAAGAAGAGCTAAGCATAGAAGAGATGACAGTTTCACGTGGAAACAAATAAAGAGAAGCAAAGTAGAACGAAGAAGCAGAATGGAAGCAAGATGATTTCCACTAGCTGCACGAGTTGAATGTGGCTTAAAACAAAGAAGAAGGAAGAAGCCACAAGCTGAAGCTAAGAATGACGTGGAAGCTACGTGAAGAAGCATGAGGCTGGAATAGACATTGAGCTAAACAAAGAAGGGCTGGATTGTGCAAGGAAGCAACTGGTTGGTGAGTAGAAAAACAAGAAGCTCGAGCTTAGGTGCTTAAGGCAATGTAGAAGAAACATATACATGAGCCACAGGGTTGGAGCTGATGCAGAACGCGTGACAGAACCATGCATGAGGCATGTAGCTTGAGTAAAACAACACGTGGTTGAATAGAGGAGAGGAAACTGCACGAAGGAGAAGCTACAAGAAAAGAAGCCATGTTCTAGATTTGAAGAAAGCAAGAAGCAACGCGACTAGAAGCAAGTAACGTGCAGAACGTGTGAAGAAAACGCAAAGAAGAAGCATCGAGTCAAAGAAGAAAGAGCTGGAAAACAAGATGTAGGAAGCTTGCATGAATTTGAATATTATATTTAGCTTGAAGTGGGGTCCACAGACATATATATAATAAAAGAGAAAGGAGCTGTAGGGAATTGAAATGAAAAAGGAAGCACGTGAGGAGCTGGGCACGTGACTTTTAATAAGGAAGGGATTCACACAATCACGCCATTCATCCATCGTCTCATTTGCATTCCATCACTTCGTCCAGACTCCACCACGCCCCTTCGACCAACAGCCATCTCCTCCATTCCCACTCCATTTCTCCATTCAAATGAAGCTCTAAACCTCCATTTGTGACTAGCAAGGAAGAAGGACCTTGGAGAAGCTTGAATCCATGGAGAAGAATTCAGAATTTTGGCTAAGAATTTCTATTTTCCTATGCTTTTTTCTCTTTCATATATTGTCTTGGTTAAGTTGTATTTGATTGAGAATTTGTATAATTGTAATTAGTGGCTAGTTAGACACTAATTAGGAAGTCTTTTTGTTAATTAATTGGTTGGATTGGATACTAATTTTTCATTTCTCTCTAATCTCCCATGTATGCCACGAAGGTGTTCTATGAAATGCATGAGTGAGATTATGTGCTTGATTGTTTGATACGAGGATTCCTTAGTGTTTAATTGGTTAATTAAACATTTTTGGATGATGATTTAGAAGCTAATTAATCAGTTAATCAATCAAATTGAGTGTTCAAAGATCCTAAAACAAGAGTTAGTGATTTGATGCGGAATTGAAGTTTCAATTCAATGTTAGATTGTTAATTTCTTGGTTCTTTCATGGTAACTCAAGATACATTTGCTATGAACACAATTAGGAACTTTTAGACCAGAATAATCACAATTGAATTAGGATAAGGATAGTGGATACCAAGGGATGATTCCAAAGCTAGTCACAAGCTCTTTTTCAATCATAATTCATCCAATTAGGTAGAATTTAGGAACTTTATTTCAATTTCATTTTACTTAATTAATTAGATCAAAAACCCCCCTTAGTTTAGAAAATTTTAGAGTATTTTAACACTTAGAAAATCCAATTGAACATTGAACTCCAATTCCAAGGGAGATAACCTAGGTTGTGACACTAGCTACATATTTTATCAACTTAGTTTTATTTTGAGGGTTGCGCGACAGAACCCGTCACTCCACCATGGACTCACAAGGTCAAATCATAATATAACAAATAGCCAACATATTCATTAGTATTTCAAAAACATAACTGTGCAGTAGATATACAATTAAATTAGGCATATACATGGAACTTAACATAATCCCCAGTTACCTCACTTGTGAACTATTTTCTAGAAAACCAACAACAATGCTACCTCAGCCCAGCCACTATAAGAGTAAAATTTAGATTAGATGTTTTCTCTATCAGAAACTTCAATGTATCACCCTAAATCTTAAGCAAATTCATACAAAATTAATACTCATACTATAAATCAACTATGAAGGTTTAAACCAACAGAAAAATACATCAAAATGAAGAGTTTATGCTTACCCAATATCCCTCTTAACTTCTAGCTCTAAAAATCCTTGAAGAAAATACCAAATAAACATATTTTAGATTTTGGGTATGGTAAAAATGCTCCAAATGAAAAACTAATTAGGTCAAATTGAAGAGGAAGAGGAGGGGTCAATTCATATAACACTCACATTGGCTAAATCTTAGTCTAGATAGGAGAAATAGGGCCAAGAAGGTGTGAGAAACCTAGCCTCCAAGGGACCTCCGAATTTGTTTCTTGTGTTTTGTTTCTGCAGAATGGTGGGAGGGGCTAAAGGTGTGTAAGGTTTAGTAGGGTTTAAGTTGGGGTCCTAAATAGGTCATGGTCTGACCCAATGGCCCAAATCTATATGGATTCAGATTTTATGCTTATTAGGCCAAATTTCATGAGTTGAGCTACAGAATTTTGATTGGGTTGGGCCAAGTTCCAAGAGTCAATCTAATTTAGGTCTGTATAATGAATGTTGGGCCAACTATAAGAGTTCATGTAAATTAGGTTTTAGGCCTCTATCTCATTAAACCAAATTGGGCCATTGCTAGGTGGTTTCTCTTGGGCCAAGTCTCACGATAGGAAGTTAGGTCTACACCTAAAATCATTAGGCCTTCATCAGTCTTTATCCATAATCTACTTAAATTAATTATGGGCCTAAATGAAGCTTCTATCCCAATTGAATCTTAAATCCCTATTAATAATTTATTTCTCTATAAATTCCCATTCACATAGATTGCCTAATTATTCCATAATAATTATTCTTAATTGGTCCAAATCCATGATTAACATCTTAATTAATTTTGAGGTGTTACAATAGTAATTCCTTACCTAGGTAAAATTTTAAGCTTTTCAAGGGTTGTCTAGGGGCAATGTTGAGAATTTAGATGGTAATTGTATCTAGTAGAATGACTAGCTAACTGTAGAAACCCTACGGAAGGGTAAGATAAGCTTTACTTATGATTAGGAAATTGACAATGGAAGTTTAGAAATAGTGTACAATAAATTAGTATGATGGACCAAAGAAATTTGAGGTGATGTACAATCCATGATAAGTTAGAATTATATAGGCTTCGAATGGTCCCCAAAGCTAAGGTTTTGTAGGCGCAGAGGTCCTAACCCACTTGCTTAATTCCTGTTAATAAAGAACACTATTACTTGATCCTAGCTAACATATATTTGGGCCTAATGATTAAGGCTGACAAGAGTTAAAGAACATTTTAAATGGTTTTGTTCAAACTATTAAGGTAAGCAAGCTATCTTTTGTTGGTGATGACGAGAAAGGAGGGCAAGAAGCCCTTAGAATTGTGAAATCCATTTCTGAATGGGGAATAATGACTTTCAAACAAGAGATTAAGGGAGCTGATGTTTTGAAAAGAATCTTGAGAACTTCGAAGCTTTTCCTTTAAAGTACCAAGACAAAAGAGGGAAATTATGATGAAAGAGAGACAACCACCTAGTGAGATAAGGGTGAGTTATGCAGACACATAGTTCTTATCCATGTTGTCTATTTTATGTGAATTAGTTTACTTATGCTATGTGTTGACATACATTTGGGTGGTGGTTAGAGGCATTTTTCATGCATAATGCACTCCAAGAGTGTAAGGTAAGATTTTGCAGTACCTTGGTGCTAGAGGCATGTGGGATGTGTTCATTTTCCAGCACTTCAGTGCTAGAGGCATGTAGGGCATGCCACTTATCATATGATTTGATGAATTTTAACCATCAAATTGGTATCAAACTAGACTAAGTAGACTTCTGACTTAGAAGATAAAGAGCAAATTTTAATGATATGGATCCACTCAAGAAGAGAATAGTTGGTACCCTTGTGCATACTAGTGTTTGATGTATAACCATCATAAAGTGATAAGCATGTTTATGGTTAAGAAAAAAAAAAGATTATCCTGCTAATGTTAAAGGAAATGTTTGATCCTACCACTAGTACTTTTATTGTCATGTATCACATGTAATGTGATTAAGGGAATAGAGACAACATTGGGAATCTGACATGGACTAGTATTCACTCTAGTGGTAAAACTCCTTAATTTTGAAAGACAACTCCTTGATCCAAAATAAATCTGTACAAATAATATAAAATATTCAATAGGAAAAATTTAAAAAATTATTAAAAGGAATTAATATATTAAAAACCAATAATTTTGCAAATTAATTCCTAAAGTGCAAAAATAGCTAATAAAGTCAAATATCTCCTAATAAAATCCATTAAGCTACAATTTATCATAAAAATGCCTAAATTAGAGGGAATAAAATGTATAAAAATTAGCAATTATCAGTCTCATCCTTACTTGGGGACTTTTTGGCTTCACTTCACCCAATTCAAGAGACTTTTGGAATAACTTCACCCATCAAGAGTTATTACACATTGTAAATGTAATTCAAGAAGCATAAAGGTACCAAAGCATTAAACCCATAGTAATAGACATATTTCATGATTCAAACATACATGCAAGCAATCAATAACAATCAAACAACCAAGATTTGCATACAAGAATAGATGAAGAGCTACCTTTCTCAAGAATGTACAATGTTCCTCCTTGGTTTCTAACTCCTCTTCTCAGCCTCACACATGCACTTGGGAGAGGTTTGATTTGCTTGGCCTAGATATATCAAAAAACACACAAGGATATCAATGGAACTATCTCTAGCCCTATACAAGCCTTACACAAGCTAGTTTTAGTCTAGGCTTACATATGGCTCCATATTGTAGCATAATGAAGCAACTCATATCATTCATTATCTTGGCTCCAATTTCTCACTCAAGCTAAGTCACATGACTCCACTTAAACTCATTAGAGTCATCACAAACTCAAATCAAAGAGCCTAACACCAAGTTACTTCTTTATGCATAATGGAACCCTAAAGTTTCAACTTTCAAAATATGGCTTCTAAATTCAAAATAATAGTTCTTTTGGGGTCTATAATTCATATTTAGACCATTTTTATCCTTAAAATCAAAGAAACTCTCCTTAGGTGTTTCATTCTCTCCTTAGTTGAGACTTACACATGGTAAGGCACCTATTGAGTTTTGCTTGCTTTCCTAGGGAATTTAACACATATATGAGTTCCTTAGCCTCTTTTTAGCTCAATCATACTCTTATACAACCTATAATATCATTTTAAAGCTTCAAATTTCCCTAGGTGTAATTAAAATCCTAATTTCCATAACTTGTTATCTATATCCTCTTTTTGGATTAAATTGCTTCCATATGATTTTTTACGCTTCAAAACCTCAATTTCTATCAAGTTTGGGTCAAAATCATACTCCCTACATGGTGCTCTAGGTTTTTTCAAAATGGTAATGAAAGGGAAGAATCAAGAAAGCAAGTTATTCAAGAGAAATCTTACCTTGTTTGCTTCCTTGCAAGATGAACTTTCTTAAGCTTCCAAGATTTTCTCTAAACTCTTTCTTCCTTATACCTTTTCAAGCTTTATTTTCTTCCTCTGTGCCTTGTCTTTGGTGCACCACTTCAAGATTATTTTAGTACTATTTTAGGCCAAATGAAAGTCAGTTAAGAGAAGAGGAGGAGGTGGGACATGCTAAATAGAAAGGGGGAAGCTAGTTATAACAAATTTAAAAATTCCAACTATGTCCCTAGACTTTGATTTCTTTGTTTGAGCTCATTTCAAATCCCTTTTGAGAACCAAATTTTTCAACATAAAATTTAGGTCCTCTAATTCATAAAATACATTTGGTTTCACTCAAATTGGATTTAAAATCTTACAAAATCATTCAGTCAAAGTTTCAATCAACCAATGACTTAAAATATACACCAGAGGAGTTTTAACCATTCTAAAGGTTCATATAGTGTTTAAGGCCTCTAAAAACCCTGAAAAACTCAACTTTCCCATTTAAAGCTCATTCCTTTGAGTTTTTAAAAAATTTCCCGAAATTACAATTTTGCCACTAACATTTGTATCTTCCCATTTAGCCATTTTGGCTCCGGTTCTAGCCTCTCCTTAGACTCTAAACCATAATTTTAGATGTTTTAACTAACATTTTAATATCAATTAACCTTAATTTGCTTTACTTTAGGCTGTTCCTGTGACGACCCTAACTTCTAATCATTGTAATTAAGGTTAAATACATGATTAATCATCATAAATTGGGGCTTACAAGACATTAGACTAATTACTTTCAGAAAATGCAGGGAAATTTGAACCTTAATGTTATGAGAGTCATCAACCATATAATTACAAGCACTCATGTACATTAGGGAAACAAACATTTATTTATAAGCCTTTGATTCCATTACCCATTAATTTCAACTCACAAGAATCTTCTACCAATGTTTCTAAGTCATCCCTTAGGTTACTATATGAAAGACCAAGATTTCTAAGTTAAAATGAAGGTTTGGGACCGTTAGCCATGGCTAAATGTCCTTGTGCCATGGCCAATTGCCCTTGGGTTCACTTCTTGTCTTCGCATAGCCGCTGCGAGTTAGACCTTCACCGCAGCTAACCTACATGGCGCCGCAGTGAAGAAGCTTCCTGGAACCTACCTCGCTCGCCTCTCACTATTGGATGCGGCCAATTCCTCCTTTCACTATGGCTAATTCCTCTTTGGAACGCTTGGCAAATCCTCACAAAAGTTCACCGTGGCCAATTCCCATTTAGCCGCAACGAATTACCCTTTAGACGACTCCCAGTTTTGCCTCTCACATTTAACCGTGGCTAATTCCACCTTTCGCTATGGTGAATTGCTCTTTGGTACTCTCCTTGAGTAACTTTGCCTTTATTGGCCGTGGCTAATAATATTTTGGCTGCGGTGAAATGCCTTCTGATCCTGCAACTCCTAAAATCTTGTCTCATACTCTCCACTCTCTATCTAGGGGCTGTCTAGGGCCACTCTCCCACTTGTTATGAGATTCTAATAGCATCTATCTAGCTGATTTGCCCCAGCCATTATATGATTACCCATCCCACATTAAAAGGTGGATTCTCCTACTCATTCATTGGTCTTATATAAGCAAATTTATAAATTTCTCATAATGGTCATTCAATCATATTTTCATCAAATAATTCATGCATCGCTAACTCAAATCCACAATCAATACATCACATGATTTCATTACTTAAATAGTCAGTTAAAACACAAGTTTATAAGCCATAATAAGTGTCACAAGCTCATACATCCATCAACAACTAATATGAAGTAGATTTCTCATTTGGCTACATTCTATGTTATCAAAATACAAACTCCTACACTTGGCAATATAGATACATGATGATGCTATACAAAGGTTAACAAAATTAGCATCTACTCTATTCCACTCAAACCAAGTGTAGCTCCCCACACCAGGCCTCAGCTTATGGATGTTCATCCACTTGCTTGCCCTTATCTTTACCCGAAGAACCTTCACCTAAAATATTTAGTCTATGAAACGGGGTGAGATGCAAATCTCAGTAATCAAGGAAAATTCCATCATATATTCTAGTTTAATTAACATATAGGCATGATTTCATATAAGCTTCAGAAAATATACTAGTTATATCAGTATATGAAACAATTAGGCTATCTATGATTACTATCTCATACTAGCAATCACAATTTCACATGTTAAAGGCCAATAACACTGGGAGAGGCCCATCCACGGCACCTACTTCCCATTGAGCACAACCAGGGCTCAGTGCATCTGGGGTCTAATCATAACTCGGTGCTTGATTGAAGCATATGCACGGGTGACAACTGCACCATAGCTCCACCATGGACTCACAAAGTCCAATCACAGATAACAGATAGCTAACCAATTCATTTAGCATCAAAATCATAATCATGCAGCATATACAAAATTAAAATAGACATATGAATGGAATCAGTAGGAAACCCTAGTTACCTCACTTTATAGACAATTGAAAAGCCACTAGCAGTGCCAAAATTTCCCTATAACCATAACATTAGAAGATTACTACTTTAAATCATAATGTACAGCGATAACAAGTACCCAAGGAATTAAAATACAAATGGCTACCCGAAAGACGCTTACCCAGCCACTATAAATTCCTAAATTCGGATTGAATATGTCCTCTACCAAAAACTTCAATATATCACCCTAATTCCTATGTAAATTCGTACATAATTAATACCCATACTATAAATCTACTATGGGGATCTTAAACCAGCAAAAAATACACTAGAATGGAGAGTTTACACTTACCTAATATCCCTCCTAGCCTCTACCTCCGAAAATCCTCTAAGAAAATACCAAACAACCATGTTTCAGAATTTGGGTATAGTGAAAATGCTCTAAATAAAAAACTAATCGGACCAAAATGAAGAGAAAGAGAAGGGGATTAAGTTATATAATTAGTTCCTTGGCTGATTTTGAGTTTAGAAGTGAGAAATGGTGGATTTCTTGCCCCAAACCCTAGCCTCCCTTCAAACCTTCGAAAATGAGATGTGTGTTTATGTTTCAGCAAAATGTGGAAGGGCTAAAGTGTTTAGGGTTTTAGTTGGGTCTAATGTGGGTCATGGGCTGACCCAAAGGTCTAATTGCAAGTGGGTTTTGATTTAAACCTTGTTGGGCCAACTTTAATGTGTTGGGCTGCAGAAATTTAATTAGGCCAGACCAAGTTTGAAGGACTCAATTGATTTAGGTTTGCACAAGGGTTATTGGGCCATCACTAAGTACTCTCTCTTGGGCCAAGTCTCACAATAAAAAGGTTAGGTCTACACCTAAAATTATTAGGCCTCCATTAGTCCCTAACTTTGGCCTACTTAATGTAATTTGGGCTTAAATAAGGTTTATGACTCAATTAAATTTCAAACTCATATTAATAATTTATCTCTCTAAAATTTTCATTCACTTAACCTGCCCAATTATCCCATATTAATTATTCTTAATTAACCCAAATCCATAATTAACACCTTAATTAACTTTGGGGTGTTATAGTTCCTATATCAATTTGTTAGTTTTAGTTTAATTTCTGAAAAACTAGTTATTACATAAACCTTCCAGATTATGATGTTATTTTAAAGTTTATCCTACTATTTTTCCTTTTCCTTAAGGTGATTTTGGTTTCTTAAAAGGGTGAGTTATGTGGCTAAACTGTTCAGTAAGGAAGCTCTTTTAAGGAAACCAATTATACCAAAATAATCCTCATTAAGAGTATATCAAAGGAAGCTATGGTTTAGGCTACAAAAATTTTCTATTCTTGTAGCCCTAGCCATAGATGGTTTCAGCTAAGTAAGGGAAGTAGGGAAGGAGACTTGAGCTTGATGAAAGATTGGTAAAACCAAGGGTTTTAAAAGATGAAGAATAAGATTATGCAAATCAAAATGGTAAAGAACCAAAAGAATAGCATATGGCTTCATCTAGAGTTTGGTTTTGGCCTTGTGAAATTCAAAACCCTAGAGAGTTAGTTAATCCTTCCAATACTATAATTGAGTTAAAAATGAATTATGGAGATCCTAAAACCATCAAATTCTTAAAGAAGAAAACAAAACTCTAAGGTGTGGGACAAGGATAATATGTCTTGTCCAGAAAAAGTTTTGAGTGTCGAGGGAGATGTTTAATTGATTCTAAGGTTTTAAAGTCTAAATATGAAATATAAATACTAATGAAATCATTGGAATGAATTTAGAAAGTCTATTTTTATAAGTGAAAAATTAGGGTTTAAGGATGCCTAATGGGACCATATGGCTTTAGATATATTTAAGTGTACTTTGGATGGCTTTAATGAGTTCCATTAGAGTTATGAAGATCCTGGAGTCATCACACAATCAAATCAAGGAGCCTAACTAGGTGTTACTTCTTTAAGCCATAATATAGAACCTATGATACCATTTCACTATCCGTGGCTTCTAAAATTTTTCCAAGGCTTCCTCTTATACTCTCCCATCATACATGATGCAAACCTAAGCTTGGAAGGAATTAAAACACTCCCTAGGTGTATGAACCCTCCTTGGCCGAGGCTATGCTTCCATATGGCATAAATGGAGTTGTTTTAATTTCTTTGATGGGAGAAGTATGTGGGAGGCTCTCTTGGTGTTTTAGGAACTCATATATACTCTTAGACAACTCAGATTACTACCAGGAAGCTTTATCTTAGCCTAGGTGCAACTAAATCCCTAAATTCCATAACCTGCATTCTAAGGCTTCTTTTTCAATTCTAGTTGTATATTCTTAATCATCACACTCCATAACTTGTGGTTCCATCAAGAACATATAAAAAAAACTCTTTTCCCTACTTTCTCTCTCTATACCGAAGATTAAATAGTTTGGAAACACAAGATTTTGCAAGTATTTCAAGTAAAGTTTTACCTTAAAACGGAGCTCTCTTCGCGTAGATTATTTTTCATCGATTAATTTCTTGAAAAGAGTTCCTTTTTGGCTTGGGTTAGACCTAAATCTTCAAGTCTTCAAGAAAAAGAAAACCACCATTAGAGAGCTCTTAGAGAGAGGAATAACTTTCCTAACTAGCGCGGGATGAAACGAGGCTGTTTACTTACCTAAATGGAAGCTTAAACTTCTTCTCTCTCTCCCCTCTTAATGTTATGCCATGGCTACTCATTTTTCTGCAAATGGAAGCTTGGAGAAGATGATGAGGTGTAATCTTACTTAAGAAGCCTCTTTTATAATTTTTCAAAATGACCATTTTGCCCTTATGTGCTTGTTTGTTCTGTTTAGGCCCATTTTAACTCCTTTTTTAGAACTGTCTTTTCCATCATAAAATTTAGGTCCTCTAATTCATAAAATATCTTTAGTTTCATCCAAATTAGATTTAAAACCCTACTGAATGAACTGGTCAAAGTTTGGGTCAACTGATTTTCGAAAACATCCACTAGAGGGGTTTTAACTATCCCAGGGCTTCCCATGGTTTACAGGGTCTTTGAGAACCCTGGAGAACTTAAAAATTTCATTTAGAAAGCCCTCTTGTGTGAATTCCAAAAGTTGCTCAAAATGACGAAAATGCCCTTATGTTTCATTAACTTTTTATTACAATTTGTTTCTTCATTCTAGCTTTATTTTTCTTTCTGCTTGAGCCTGAGATTCTCATTTTTAAGAGTCTAGAATGTTACATAAATTTTTTGGGACCTTAACTAATTCATTTTGGGAGTCTTGCTTTTGTATTCGGTGAATTTTATTTGTTTATGGAGATGTTGTATGTTACATTTCTCCTATGTTCTCTCATTTTTAAATAACCGAATATTACAAGTCACAAGTGGCCTCTAGAAAGACATTGTAACTACCTAAATTATATGAGGATCGGTGATCCAGTGCAACCTATCATACAAACCTATCATAACCCTTTTGTCACATAATATCTAGGTCAAGTATGGGGCATAGGAATGTCATCCTCATTTTACTCGACCATTACTTTCTCGATCTCCGAGCAGACTAATAGAATAAATGGAAAACCCTTTCATCCAAGCATGCCCATGCATTTCTCAATCTCATTCATCGAGTGGCCCTCTCCACAAATGAGAAGGACAAATTCCATTTTGACCACTCATCTCCTCTACATGAATTCCACTATACCCGATCACAACTTTTACGATCATTAGGTTAAAGGTGACTTTTGACTATGTCAAAGCATAGTGTTTCTAATGTAGGAATCCATGGTGATCTCAGGTCTGCAGCTATATATGAGATACACTTATGACTTGATCAATGTAGTTATCTCATGCTGGGTCAATCCAGTACCCTATTTCCTAATAAGTGTCTATGATTTTGATTCGTATCTTCAAACATGATAGACATATAATTATCAATCAAAATCATACTAGCCTTAGTTCATCATCGTTCCCACAAAGATGATCGACTAGGGATGTTTAAGATAATCAATATGATTTATCTAAGGATATTATTATAGTAAACATGCAAATAATATATTAAATTTAATAAAAGAGAAACTCCCTTTTCTTAATGAAATAAAATGATTAGCCTAGGGCACAATCTCCAACAGCCATTTGTTGCTTTTAGTGACTAGGATTTCCTTTGCTAAAAGTTTGGTTTCCATTATTTTGCAATGAATGGACTTATACATATAAGGAATATATATATATATATATATAATGTGTTATGGTGTAACAATAATCAAGTTAGTGAGATTTATTGCATTTTTTAGTAGGAATATGATAAATGCTGATGAAAGAATGAAAATATAATGAAGACCAAGCCCATGCACCTAATGAAGGCCTAATTTGTCTTGTATAAAATGTCTAAACCTAGCTTGGAAAGGAAAAAAATCAAAATGGGATTTCTAAAGCTATAAGAAAAGCAAAATAATAAAGTCCATGCATATCAAGGATTATGGCAAAAATAGAAAACTCTAGCAAAAGAGTATAAGAAAAGGAAACAAAAGAAATCAATGGAGGCACACTTAAGTTAAAAAAGAGCTCTAGAGAACAACTATGACACTGGAGGCTTGGAATTCCATTAAAAGATTGTTGCACTATATTGAATAATTTCTCTTTCATTAACTTTTTTTCTATTATTATAAATTCATTTAATTTAATTTTTAGGATTTTATTTTTAATCAAGTTTAGGGTGTGGATGGAATTGTTTATGGATTGCACTTGAATTGAGATACTTATGTATTGATTTCTATTCCGATTAAATTATTCAATTTATTAATTATTGTAAATTGCTAGCCATTCTTTGTGAATTTTGATCTATGGTGAGATGAACTTAAATGTGAATTGCTATAAGGGATTACTTGGGTAAGATACATAAGTTTAGATTTTATAAAGATATAGATCTTACCTAGGTGAGTAATAACCTACATGTATGCGAAGCTGCTACCTATAGTTTTACATTGAATTCCATTGAATTTAAGGGTTTTTTGTTAGAATCTATGATCATGAAAGTAGATATAGAACTAGCATAGATACATGTGTTTCATGTTGAAAGATAATTATGCATATATCAAGGAATTAGCCATTGATTAGGATATAAATCAATTGCATGAATTAATCTTTGCTCTTTCATAGGAAGTAAACAATGAAATCCAAATTCTAAAGTTTTCTTAATTAATCTAGTAAAGCATTTAATTTTAGTTTTAAGTTGTTTTTAGCTCCTAGTTGATTAACCTTTCCTGTGGACTAATATTGTAACATTCCAAAATTAAGTAAAATTAAGGATTTAATATGAGAAAATAAGGAATTATCATGAGAATTATGAAAAATTATGAAAATAGAAATTCTCAAGGAAAATGACTACTTTAGGTATTTTCAGGCAAATAATAATAATTTGGCGATTTTTGCTGAAGAATAAAAATTAATTATTGATTTGAAATTAATTAGAATAAAATTAGTAGTGGAGATAAAAATTTAATCAGAGCTCCATAATTAATTTGATTATGCTAAGAATAATTTTTAGGGGCCTAATTTAAGTGATAACAAAGATCCAACCTACTTGAACTTATCAAACTATGGCCTAACACTCAAATATATACCTAATTGGATAAAAATTCCCCTAGATTACCCACTCTCCTATAAAACCCTAAAATTTAGACTGCACAGTTTATTATTTGGGTTGAAAAACCTTGGATAGCAAAAACAAAGGGAGAAAAATGCACAAGCAAGGAGAAGTTATGGTTTCTCATCATTTTAGCCTTGATCTGTGTATCTAAAGGAAGATTTAACCAAGGTAAGTGATATAAAAGTTGATTGTTTCATCTCCCTTTTCATTTTCATCTAATTGGTTTTCCATTTGGTGGAGTTTTATCTAAACCCAAGGTCTGAAATTTATGTTCTTGATGTGTTCTTGCGTGATTTTCAAAGCTTGGAGTTAGCAGAACTATTAAGTGTTTCCCTTTATTTTATAGTGTAGACATGCTTAAATTTCATCTTATAAGCTTATTTTATTGTATGGCTATCTCCATATATGAAAATGTAAGAAGTTGGTAGTGACCCATTATTGTTTTTGGGGCTCCTATCAATACATTTAACCTATTAGAGGCCTAGATAAGTTCTTTCTAGGTGATTCTTGATTATTAAAATAAATGTGTGATGATCCTAACCTCTAATCATTGTAATTAAGATTAAATACATGATTAATAATCATAAATTAGGGGTTACAAGACATTACAACTAATTACCTTCAGAAAATACAGGGAAATTTGAACCTTAATGTTATTAAAGTCATCAACCATATAATTACAAGCACTCATGTACATCAGGGAGACAAACATTCATTTATAAGCCCTTGATTCTTTTATCCATTAATTTCAACTCACAAAAATATTCTACCAATGTTTCTAAGTTATCCCTTGGGGTTATCATATGAAAAACCAAGATTTCTAGGTCAGAATGAAGGTTTGAGACTGTTCGCCATGGCTAAATGTCTTTGTGCTGTGACCAATTGCCCTTGGGTTCACTCCTTGTCTTTGCATAACCGTGATGAGTTGGACCTTTGTTGCGGCTAACCTATATGGCACCGCGATGAGAAAGCCTCCTGGAACCTACCTCGCTCACCTCTCACTATTGGCCGCAGCTAATTTCCCCTTTTGCCATGACTAATTCCTTTCTGGAATGCCTATTGCTGTGACGAGTTGAATGTCGCCACGGCTAACCTACATGGCACCATAGCGAGGAAGCCTCCTGGAACCTACCTCACTTATCTCTCATTATTGGCTGTGGCCAATTCCCTCTTTCGCCGCGGCTAATTCCTCTTTGAAACACTTGACAAATTTTCACAAAAGTTCACCGCGACCAATTCCCATTTAGCTGTGGCGAATTACCCTCTGGACGACTCCCAGTTTTGCCTCACACATTTTGCCATGCCTAGTTCCACCATTCGCTATGGCAAATTGCTCTCTAGTACTCTCCCTGGGCAACTTCACCTCTATTGCCCGCAGCTAATAATATTTTGGTTGTGACAAAATGCCTTCTGATCCTACAACTTTAAAAATCTTGTCTCATACTATCCACTCTCTGTCTAGGGGCTCTCTATGGCCACTCTCCCACTTGTTATGAGTTTCTAATAGCATCTATCTAGCTGATTTTCCGCATCCCACATTTAAAGGTGGATTCTTCTACTTATTCATTGGTCTTATATTAGCAAATTTATAAATTTCTCACAATGGTCATTTAGTCATATTTTTATCAGATAATTCATGCATCTCTAGCTCAAATCCACAATCAATATATCACATGATCTCATTACTTAAATAGTCAGTTAAAACATAAGTTTACAAGCTATAATAAGTGTCATAAACTTATACAACCAAAATCAAGCTATATTGAGACTTAACTCCTTAATAAATACATTCCAACTAATCAAAATATAAACGCCTACACTTGACAATATGATTACATGCTGATGCTCTATATATGAGATTAACAAAATTGCATCTACTCTACTCAGATTAGCCTAAGTGTAACTTCCTCCACACATGTCTAGAGCTCATGGATTTTCAGCCACTTGCTTCCCCTTATCCTTACCCGAAGGGCTTTCACCTGAAAGTATAATCCCATGAAATGGGGTGAGATGCAAATCTCAGTAACCAAGGCAAATTCCATCATATATTCCACTTTAACCAACATATATGCATGATTTCATATAAGCATAAGAAAACATGTCAGTCATATCAATAAATGAAACAATTAGGCTATCATGATTACTATCTCATACTAGTAATCATATTTTCACATGTTAAAGGCCATTAACACTGGGAGAGGCTCGTCCACAGCATCTACTCCCCATTGATCACAACTAGAGCTTAGTGCATCTGGGGTTTGATCATAACTCGGTGCCCGATCGAAGCACATGCACGGGTGGCAGTTGCACCACAGCTCCACCATGGATTCACAAGCTCCAATCATAATACAATAGATAGCCAACCAATTCATTCAACATTTCAAATCATTCATATGCAATAAATATGAAATTAAAATAAATATATTCATAGAATAATATAGTCTCGGTTACCTCACTTGTAGACAAGTTAGGAAGCTACAGCAATAATAAAATTCTCCTAAAATCACAATATCATAAAATGTTCATTTTTATTAGTCTATTACTATCTCATTCATCATTTGTGGTAATAACCCAATGCTCAAAGAATTAAGTTACCAATAGTTACTTAAAGGATACCTACCCAATCACCAAGAGCCTCTAATTTCGGATTTTGCCTTCCCTAAACTAGAAACATCAATATATCACTCCAAATCATAGGAAAATTAGCCCAAAATTAAGGCCCATACTATAAGTCTACTATGGGGGTCTTAAATCAGTAAGAAATGCATCAAAATGGAGAGTTTATACTTACCTAATAACACCTTTAGCCCTAACCGACGAAATTTTACCAAGAAAATCTCAAACAACCACATTTCAAATTTTGGGTATAGTAAAAATACTCCAAATGAAAAATTAATTAGGCCAAAATGAAGAGAAAGAGAAGAGGATTAAGTTATATCACTAGTACCTTTTTTTATTTTGAGCTTAAAAGTGAGAAATAGTGGATTTCTTGCCCCAAACCCTAGCCTCCCTTCAAACCTCCGAAAATGAGATGTGTGTTTGTGTTTCAGCAAAATATGGAAGGGCTGAAGTGTTTAGGGTTTTAGTTAGGTTTTAGTTGGGTTTAATGTGTGTCATGGGCTGACCTAAGGGTCCAATTGCAAGTAGGTTCTGATTTAAACCTTGTTGGGCTAACTTTAATGTGTTGGGCTGCAGAAATTTAATTAGGCCAGACCAAGTTTGAAGGACTAAATTGATTTGGGTCTACGCAAGGGTTATTGGGCCATCACTAGGTGCTTTCTCTTGGGCCAAGTCTCAAAATAAAAAGGTTAGGTCTGCACCTAAAATTATTGGGCTTCCATTAGTCCTAACCTTGGCCTACTTAATTTAATTTGGGCCTAGATGGGATTTATGACTCAATTAAATTTCAAACTCATATTAATAATTTATCTCTCTAAAATTTTCATTCACTTAACTTGCCTAATTATCCCACATTAATTATTCTTAATTAACCCAAATCCATAATTAATACCTTAATTAACTTTGGGGTGTTACAAAATAGGTATATGACCCTTTCAGTAGATGATGACTACAAGTAGTATTTTGGTTAGTTTTAAACATTTAGAGTGCTTTAGTGCTTATTGCTAGTTTTTTAGGAATTAGCAATTAAGTGAGGTAACTAGGGATTTTTATTCGATGTATATGTTAATGTTAATCTTACATTTGTTGAACATATATGTTTTCCTTAATAAATGATTAGGTTGGCTACTTGTTGTTTTGGATTATGACTGTGTCCTTATATGGAGCTGTAACTGTGACGATCCTAACTTCTAATCATGGAAGTTATAGTTAAATATGTGATTAGTAATTAATAATCAATGTTCAGAATTACTGCGATTTATTTCATCACGAAAATCTAGAGAAATTTGAACCTTGATCTTATAAGGTCATCATCAAACAATCAAACCATTTGTGTACACGAGTGAAAGAAATTCTCAATTAAAGATCCCTTTGATTTATTATCTATTGACTTTCAACTCCTAAAAACCCCTTATAAATGCTTCTAAGTCATTCTTTGAGGTCATCATAGGAAAATCAAGGTTCCTAAGCTAAAAGTGTGAGTTTGGGGACTTTCGCCGCGGCTTAAAATCTCTCCGCCACGGCTAAGTTGGCTACTGGAACATAAAACTAAATTTTTCACCTTGCGCTGTGGCCACGACCTTTCGCGCCGTGGCAAACCTGCTCTTAGGAATCCTACTGGCCAACTTACACAATTTTCGCCGCGACAAACTTGCTCTCTAGTCCTCTCCTAACCTATTTTTCTTCGCTTGCGTTGCAGTTAGATGACTCACACTGTGGCGCCCCTTACCTCTATCACTCATTTGGCCGTGGTGGGGCCTTCTTAGCTATGGCACAACCCTTGATGCAACATCTCCCAAGTTTTGTCCCATGCTCTCTAATTCTCTTTCTAGGGACATTCTAGGACCACTCTCCCTTAATTTGTGAAACTTTAATAGTGTTTGTCTACTTGATTTACCTAGTTAATATATCCTTATCCACTTCAAGATTTAAAGTATTAGTTTCTACTCACAAAGCTATCACACATCAGCAAAAACCATAATTTAGTGACAGCAAATGTATTTTGGCCACATGGTGCATGGGGCCAATGCTTACTATTCATACAAGATCAAGTCACTTATCCATTGTTAGTCAATTACAACTATAATGTTCAATTCCATAATAATTAAATTACATATACAGTCTTTATACTTGGCAATTCATGATGCAATGCAGCAATGATACAAAACTATTAATCTAGTTACAATATAATTTGACAAGGCTTCTAAACCTTTGTGTTACCAACCATTTAATAAGCTCCCATTAATTTTTTCCTTGCCACTAAGAGGTCCAGTCCTTGAAAATGTTAGCCTACAACGGGGTGAGATATACAATCTCAGTAACAAAAGGTAATTTCCATATATATGTATAAGTTAATCAATACAATGCAATTTCATATCATCAATACCAAAATCATTAATTCAATTTGCAAATGAACTAGTTGAACTACCAATGACTATTGTCCCATACCAGCAATTATACACAATATGTTAATAGCTAATAATATTGGGAGAGGTCCGTCTAGGACACCTACTCCTTAATGAGCACAACGGCTCAATGCATCTGGGGTCTGATCACAACCCGGTGCCCAATCGAAGCACATGCACAGGTGGCAACCACACCACAGCTCCACCATAGACTCATAAGGTCTAATCACAATAACAATTCTAGTAGTTAACCAATTATTTGACATTTTAAAATTCATACATGTGTAATAAATATCAGATTAAAATGCACATATACATGGAACTTCGAAATTAATCCTGGTTATCTTAATGAAGCCAATTACTCTTCCTCTAGCTACCACCATGATTTAAATCATACCAAGCCTAACATAAGCATGATCATCATTATTTAACTATCATTAGCAAAGAAATTCTCCCTATCCACAGATTAATCTTAACAAGAAATTATTGAGAACTTCATACCCAAGCTTTTTAATGATCATTGCACTATTCAAGGTCCACACACCAAAGCTCACCATAATTCACTCCCTACAACTCCATTTTCGTACATGGAATTAACCATATACCAAAGTCAACTTATAACATGAAATCTGCGCAAGATTATACCACAAAATGAAAGCAAACACTTACCCCATGGTTCCACTAACTCCAAACTCTGAAAATCTTGCAAGGAATCACCCAACACCAAATTTCAAATTTGAGAAGGAGATGAAAATGTCCAAAACTAGAAACTAATCAGACCAAGATAAAGTGGAGAATGAGAGGGTCAAGTTCCATATAACTCGCTTTGGCCAAATCATCCTTTAAGAGTCAAAAATAGAGCTGCAATGTTAGTAAAACTCTAGCCTCCCTTAAACCTCCAAATTTCCTCCCTTGCCTCTTGTGTTTTCTGCTGAATTGGGAGGGAGGCTGCTGAACCTTTAGGGTTATTAAGGGAAATGGGCCAACCAATCAGCTCAAGGTCCATTTTGTGACAACCCTACCATCTGATCAATGTATTTGTGGTTAAATACAAGATTATTAATTAATGATCAAGGTTTGAGTGGTTACAATTTATCACATGTGAAAATATGTGGAAAAATTTGAACCTTGATGTTAGGGTCATCACCATACCACCTCAATAAAACAAAATTTACATAAAAGAAATCCTACTACCATAAGGGGTTTATGATTCAACCGTCTATCGGTTTCAATACCCAATAACCGCCCACAAGTGTTCCTATATCGTTTCCTACCATTACCATTGAAGAAACTGGGATTTCTAGGCTAAAAAGAGTAGGCTGGGGACTTATGCCGTGGCCTATACCTTCCCCGCCGTGGCCAAGGTGCTCTCTGGAATCACTGGACAATTTCACAAATCTCGCCGCGGCTAACCTATGTGGCGCTGCAGCGGAAACGCCCCCTGGAACTATTATTCTCAACTCCCACGATTCTCGCCTCGGTGTAATATATTTGCGCCGCGGCCAGTTTTGCTTCTGACCAACCTTTATTTTTAATTCCTCGACTCATGTCGCGGCAGGACATAATGCGCCACTGTGAGTTTTGGTTCTGTCACCCTCCTAGGTGATTTTTCCCACTTCGCGCCGCGGCGAGATTTATCAGGCCACGGCACTCCTCGCTACTGTCACTCCCTGGGCTAATTTTCTTCCCTTGCGCCGCGACGAGATTAGTTATGCTGCGGTGCCCTTTGGCTCTGTCTCTCATTTGGCCGTGGCAAAGCCTTCTTAGCCGCGGCGAGACTCCCTCCTGTGACTACATTACCCAAATTTTGCCCCCTATGCAACACCATATATTTCTAGCATGCTTCCGATCATTTCTAAGTCTCGCATGATCAATTGAACAAAAGGGAATGGAAAATGACATTAAATAATGCCTTATTTCGCGTTACGTCGCGTATAAAAATTCCATTCGGTGTCACACGGACCATATGAGCTCATACAACACATTCTCATATTTAATTACATACATACAACTCATTTGCATAACCAAAGTTGGCCCACAACTCGTGGAACTCAAAGGGGACCATCAAATTCACACTCTTATTTTCGGCCAGAATTTCAGTTTTTCTGTCACAACTTCGGAAATTCATAACTAAATCCACAAAATTCGAAATCCAACAAAATTTACCATTCCAGAAAGCTCTGGATGTCTACCCCATGATAAAAATAGTTTCAGCTCATGAAACATTAAGGGGAGAGCATTTGACATCCGAAACACCACTGGGGTTGCTGCTGTCTGGGCCACTGGTTCAGTTTACTGATAGGAAGTTTCAAAATTTGTAACTAATTCTAGAAAAATTGAAATCGTTCATTCTTGGCCATTCTAGAAAGCTACACATGTCTAAGTTATTCTAAAAATATGCCCAGGCCATGAAACATAATACAGAAAACGTTTGACACGCGAAAAGGGGTTAAGGTTCGGACAGCTACTGGTGCTGATACAAGTGTCTGCTATGAACTTTGAAAATGTCCAATTAATTCCACAAAAATCCAATCCATGCAAATAATACCAATTTAGAAATCTATGAACGTTAAATTTATGGTACAAATAGACTCAGATCAGAGGAATCACGCTTAGCTATCCAAATTCAATGGAACAGTAACTCAGGTCATGTTGAGCTACTGCTACTGTCCCAGAAATTCAAAAATTCATATCTCTCAGCTCAGACCTCCAAATGAGGTGCTTCCAGTTGCTACAAGTCACTGTGAATGCCTATTTTCTAGCTATAAAATTTCGTAGCCATTGGACCATGTTTGCCCCTCGGATGACACAATTCCAAAACTGACCAAATGAACAGTACCAGTGCAAATCCGAAATTCTGATACCAACTTTGAAAACTCATAGAAAATTCCACAGACCTCCAAATGACCTGATCTTTGGCTTCCCAAAAATCTCTAGGCAAGATCTACTTGCATGCAAAATTCCAAGTCAAGAAGAGGTCATTTGGTCAGATTTTGCCATAGCTCAAGCTTATGGCAATTTTGGTCCCAACAAGAGGCAACTTTGGTTCAAATGAGCCATTCATGGTTCCACACATATTTGAGCAACTTAGAAAGCATAAATATAGCATAAATAAGTCCCTCATAAGGTCTAAACTCTCATGCAACTCAAATTCACCATGCCACTTCCATAAACATACATACACAAATGGGCTCCCAAGTGGTCAAAATACATAATTCTACTCATTAGACTCTATTCTTGATACATACACTAACTTTACATAGTTTACACTTGTTCAAAGTGTCATGGCTCAAAAATAACATTTACATATCTACTTTTACATTCTAGTCATCATAGTATATCAAAATATAAAGGTTTGCCAAGAGATGGAGATTTAAGCTCCTTGGCTTCCATCCTTTGGGTCTTGAACTCCACCTAGATCATATGAGATGAGAGAAAGGAGGGGTGAGATTCATTGAATCTCAATAGCTCATACACCTATTCAATCACATTTTCAAGGCATATAACATGTCAAGGGTACAAGTATGCAACTACTCAATCAATGAAGCATTCAATTTCCACATTTTTATGTCACAAACACATGTCAAGAATAAGAATGAGTTCTAGGGACTTTTGGGTTGGCCTCACCCCATTTCTATGACTTTTGGATTGCCTCACTCTTGGTTCTTGGGACTTTTGACTTAGCCTCACCCATCCAAGGGACTTTTGGCCTTGTCTCACCCATGCCATGAGACTTTTGCCATCTCCTCACCCACATTAAGGGACTTTTGGCACTACCTCACCCTTATGAGCCATTTCCATCATTCAAAGACATTCAAGAAAGCATATTGGTACCAAAATAGCAACATAGTATCAAGTGGCATGTCTCAAACATATAAACATACACACAAGCACACAATGACACCATATGCAATAAGAAAAGGTGGAGAGCTACCTTGGTGCAAATTCAAGCTTTACTTTGCTTGTTTCTTCTCCTTTTCGGTTCCACAAACACAAGAAGGTGGGGTTGGATTTCTTTGGTATAATCCATCTTCCCATGCCTTAGTTTGATGGATTCTTTTGGATTATAAAACAGAAAATCTTCCCTCTTCATGGTTCTGGTTGGGACATCCTACCATGGAAGAGGAGAAGGAGAAAAAGAAGCAACAAAGGGAGAGAAACTACCTTGCAATCAAGCTCCCTTCAAGAGCCCTTCCTCTTCCCTCTTTCTCCTCCTTAAATTTTGAATTTCTCTCCTCTGATCTGCACCCAAATCAGCACCAAAAAATACATTAAAACCATGGAAGATGAAGCAAGAAGGGGAGGATGAAGTTTCAAGAGGAAAGAGCATGAAAACCTTACACTTTCTCACCTTTTCTTTGGCTTTTCTTCCTCCAAAATTTCCTCCCTTTGTGTACCTAAGACAGCAGCTCCATTTCTAAGTTTTAGGCAGAAGAAAGTCGGTTTAGAGAGAGGGGAGCTGAACATGGCTTAAAAAGGGAGTTTGGAAGCTTCTTTTGTGCACTTTGTTTCCATTTTTGCCCTTCCATAATGGCATTTCCGGTTTGGCTTCGTTTTAGCTCCTTTTTGAGAACCGTCTTTTCCATCATAAAATTAAGATTCCCAATTTAATAAACTGCCTTTGGAATCACTCAAATTGGAGCTAAAACCTTCCCGAACGAACCGGTCAAAGTTTAGGTCAACAGACGTCAGAAAGAGTACACCGGAGGGGCTTTACCAGTCCCGGGGCTTCCCAAGGTTTTTGGGGCCTCTTAGAACCCTGGGCAACTCAAAATTTCTATTTAAAAAGCCCTCCTAGGTGTTTTTCTAAAATTGCACTTATTTACGAAAATGCCACTGGCCTTTCGGCAAATTTTTCGAATCACTCCAACCCTAGTTTTTGGGCAACTCAAGGATCAAATCCTCGTTTTCTATTATTTAAAATTTTATTCAAATTTTATTTGGCCTTGAATCACTCATCTCAAGGGACTTGCTTTTCAAACCGGCCCGTTCCAGCGATTGTACAATTTACCGGGCGTTACACCCTACACTCCAATTCTCATCTTAGAAACACTCCAAGTCCACCTACCCTTATTTTATGTGATTCTAATGGTGTTTATCTACCCTATTTACCCATCAATCCGTCCATTACCATTGCAAAACTTAAATACTACTTCCTACTTGCCTAACTTGCTCATATAAGCAAATTCATGAATATATGACAGCAAGAACACATGCCTTAGCAACAATTTACATCCCATGCACATTCCATAGAGATTCCATTCAACAATAGCTTATATCCACATCCAAGGTACCATATGACTACAATTCCCATATGATAATCCATATCACAATTTCAACAAAACTACATATATGATACTATAAGTTCATACATTAATATTCAACTATAATGAGACTTAAATCCTTAACAGTTACATTTCAATCAAACAAAATATGAACGCCTACACTTGGCAACATGAATACATGATTACATGATGATGCTATGTAAACTGATAACAAAATTGCATCTCTACTAAATAAGCCAGCCTAAGTGTAGCCTTCTCCCATATGTTGGAGCTCATGGATTTTCATCCACTTGCTTCCCTTTATCCTTACCTGAAGAACCTTCACCTGAAATGTTAATCCCATAAAATGAGGTGAGATATAAATCTCAATAACCAAGGCAATTCCATTATATATCTAGTTTAATTAGCATATATGCATGAATCAAGATCAACATCAGAAACATATTCATCATATCAGCAAATGAAACAATTAAGCTATCATGATTACTATCCCATACTAGCAATCATATTATCGCATGTTAAAGACCATTAACACCGGGAGAGGCCCGTCCACGGCACCTACCCCCTATTGAGCACAACCAGGGCTCAGTGCATCTGGGTTTGATCATTATCTGGTGCTCGATAGAAGCACATGCACTGGTGGCAGCTGCACCATAGCTCCACCATGGACTCACAAGGTCCAATCACAAGTCAACAGATAGCCAACCAATTCATTCAATATTTTAAATCATTCATATACAACAACATATGAAATTAAATCAAATATATACATGGAATTGATATAAACTTGGTTACCTCACTTATAAATAACTTTGCAACAGCCACCACAATTCCCAAATTTGAATTAGAGTGTCCTTCACCAGAAGACTCAATATTCCACCATCCTAAGCAAATTCGTATAAAATTAATACCCATTTTATAAATCAGCTATGGGAGTCCCAAATTAACAAATGAAGCATC
This sequence comes from Erythrophleum ivorense, assembly GCA_026724425.1. Classification (NCBI taxonomy): domain Eukaryota; kingdom Viridiplantae; phylum Streptophyta; class Magnoliopsida; order Fabales; family Fabaceae; genus Erythrophleum; species Erythrophleum ivorense. The sequence goes on from JAIUCV010001152.1 coordinate 161,904, forward strand.
AAAATGGAGGGTTTAAACTCACCCAAGGTCAGTCCTAACCTCACTTACGAATTTCACCAAGAAAATCCCCAAATTCCCACATTTTAGATTTTGGATAGGGTGAAAATACTCCAAATGAAAAACTAATTAGACCAAATTAAAGAGAAAGATGAGGGGATTAAGTTGTATAACTATTACCTTGGCTGAATCTTGCTTTAAATGTGAGAAAATGCAGAATTCTTACCCCCAACCCTAGCCTCCTTCTCAACCTCCGAATTTCGCTTCTTGAGTTTCAAGAAATGAGAAAATGGCTGAAGCATTAGGGTTTAAGTTGGTCTTTAGTTGGGTCAAATATGGGTTATGGGTTGCTCCAAGATCCAAGTTCATTTGGACTTCAGATTTTAGCTTGTTGGGCTAGTTTTAAAGTGTTGGGCTGCAGAATTTTACTAGGCCAATTTTTTTTTTTTTTTGCATTAGGTTGCTGAAGTTTAATTAGGTTAGGCCAAGTTTGAAGAGCTCAAGAATCTGGGTCTACACAAGGGTTATTGGGCCACTTAGAAGAGTCTATACAAGGTGGATTTTGGGCCTCCATCACATTAAATTGGGTTGGGTCTGCACCTAATCCATTGGGCTTCCATTAGCCTCTTCTCATGATCTATTAATTTAAGCCTAGGTAGAATTTCTATCCCAATTAAATCTCAACTCATATTAATAAATTTATCGTTCTAAAATCTCCATTTACTTAACTTACCTAATTTTCCCATATTAATTATTCCTAATTAATCTAATCTGTGATTAACACCTTAATTAATTATAGGGTGTTACACATTTAGACTCATTTCTAGTCATTGGGCCTTTGTTTAGTGAGGTGGGCTACAAAACACTTTGAATTAAGGTGAAGTGTGTTGGCCTTAAGACCCAAATTCTGGTGGGTTCAAAGGTTGGGGTTAGATAGGCTAAGTCTCATGAGCTAGGCTTCAGAGTTGTAGTTGAGTCAGGCCAAATTTCAAGTGTCAATCTAATTTAGGTTTGCATAATATGTGTTGGGCCAACTATAAGGGTTTATATAAATTGGGTCTTAGGCCTCTATTTCACTAAGTCAGATTAGGCCATTGCTAGGTGATATTTCTTAGCCCAAGTCTCATGATAAGGAGTTAGACTTGAACCTAAAATCATTAGGCTTCCATAAATCCTTATCCATGTTTTAGGCCCAATTTCAGCTTTAATCCAATTAAAATCTTAAACCCATATTAATAACTTATTTCTATATAAATTTTTATTCATATAGTTTACCCAATTATTCTATAATAATAATAATTAATTAATTAGTCTAAATCCATAATTAACACCTTAATTAATTTTGGAGTGTTACAATAACCATACTTTTACTTGTGCAATGTGCCATGATCATGTACCAAGTCATGATCATACTCTTTAGAATGCATTAAGCCATGATCGCGCTCAATAGGGAGGAGGTGTTGTGATTGGTGTCTTAAAATCCCATTTTGGACTTCAAATTTGTCTAAATGGATAGCTGAACTAAAGTTTGACCAAATGAGTGAGTTTTTCCTTGAAATTTGGCTAGCAAGTAGGTCTTATCTAGAGCTTTTCATAGAGCTAAAGAGTACTCAATTTGGATCTCTAGAGAATTTATTATGATTTTTTAAAGTTGGCCAAATTATGCAGAAATAGTATAGTTATTGTTTATTTGGTCAATTTTCTTCTCTGTGTCACACGTGGGTCAAATAAAGTCCAATACTCATAAATTTTTATATACACAAACTAGACACCATACCAAGGTCACCTCATTTGGAGTTCTGTAGAGAGAGATATGAATTTGTTAAGTTGCATGAAAGTACCAATAATGCAGCCTAACCTGTGTTACTATTCCATCGATTTCCGATGGCTTAAGGCTACTACATTGGTCTAAAATTATTTTTAATCAAAATTAGACATCTACAACTTTCCAGAATGATATGGTTTCTTTGATTTTGAGTTTTCTAGAATTAGTTATGAATTTTTAAAATTGGTATCAACAAACTAAAATCTAAACCCGAGAGCAAACCATGGATTTTGTGAGATGTAGCTTAAAGCCTGAGTTTCTTGAGATATTTGGTGATGGTTATGACTTGTATAGATATGTTATGAATAGAAAATGATATGGTCCATGGGGCATAAATTAAAGAAATAAGATCTTACGTAACTCAAATAAATACCATTAAATTTATTGCCTATTTCATGTGAAGTGTAAGGTTTCTTGCATTTATGCTCCAATCCATATGAAACGCATTGAGATGTACAAAGAGACCATGGTAAAATAACTAAGAGGTTAATTTATTACTTGGTTTCCTTCTCCTTTACTCCTTCTTTAATGTGCCACTTCTAGCAAGTCTTGGTTCTATTTTTGGCTAGAAGAAAGTTGGTAAGGGGTGTGGGAGATGTAACATTTGGTACCTCCATAAATGTGAGAAACATAATACCCAATTTCTCCGTAAACATACATAATTTACCAGATACAAAAGGAAGTCTCCCAGATAAAATGATTTGAGATCCAATAAAATTAGAGTGATAATCTAGACCTCAAATAATGAGGATCTAGGCCAAAGATGCCTTAAAAATAGAGTCAGAATAGCTAGACGAAATTTAATGAAGATGCAATTACACTTACGTAGTTTTGGGCACTTTTTGAAAAACTGATAGAAGGGATTTTTAAAAGATAAAAATTAGTTTTTTGGGGTTCTCAGAGGCCCTAAAAACTATAGGAACCCCCATAACAATTAAAACCCCTTCAGTTTATGATTTAGAACGTTGATTGACCCGAACTTTAACTGGTTCATTCAGGAAGGTCTTAGATCTAATTTGAGTGATTCCAAAGGTATTTTATAAGTTAGAGAACCTAAATTTTATGATAGAAAAGATGGTTCTTGAAAAGGAGTTGAAATGAGCCCAAAATGAAAGAACCAAGAATGAAGGGCAAAATTAGAAATTAGAAATGTCTTAAATGGGTCCCTAGCCTATATATAGCATGCCCCACTTCTTCCTACCACCTTGGTTGACTTTCCTCTACACCAAAATAGAACCCTAAGCTCCTTGAAGTGGTGCACTAAGAGGGAGGAAGAAGGGAAGAGAAAACCAAGGAAAAGGTAAGAAAATCCATAGTTTTCTTGCTTTTTCCTTCACCAAGGGGGGAATTTCAAATTTCAAGAGGATAATCCAAGCGAAGGAAGAGGCAACCAAGAAAGGCTAGGAAAACAAGGTATTTTGCTAATTTCATGCTTGATCCTCCTTGTTCTTCTTCTTGAGTATTTCGTGCCACATATGGATAGCCAAAAGGAGTTAAAATTTTAACCAAACCAAGGATGAATCCTAGGATTTAGAGCATAGGAAACAAGAATATGCAAAGAAATCTAAGAAAGAACCATTGATTTGCAAGATTTCTAGCCGAAGGTTTCACTTGCACTTGGTTTATAAGAAGCTTTCTAGCCATGATTTAAGATGTCTAAGAGTTTGCATGAGTTCCTAAGACATCAAGGAAGCCTTCCACATGCTTCTCCCATCAAAGAAATCAAAATAACTCCATTAGTGCCATATGGAAGCATAGCCTTGGCCGAGGAGGATTCATGCACCTAGGGAGTGTTTTAATTTCTTTCAAGCTTAGTTTTCCATTATATATGATGGGAGAATATGAGAGGAAGCCTTTGAAAAATTTTAAAAAGCCTAGAAAATGTAATGACGATATAGGTTCCATATTGTAGCATAATGAAGCAACGACCTACATAGGCTTCCTGAAATGATTGTGTGATGGCTCCAATAAGAATCATAGACTAAAGGAAATAATGGAGCCAAGATTATGTTTTTCCAAGGATGCTTCATTTGGTGCATTATGGAACCATAAATAAGCCATAGGAACAATCTAGTTTTTAAAGTGAGTGTGTGCCTTTAGAAATTGTTCCAAGAGTGTAATTGGCTTCCATATGATGTATCTAGGCCAAAGGAATCAAGTCTCACATCCTTGTGAGTGTGTGGCCAAGGGAGAGGAAGCATTTCAAAAGAGAAAAGTGTGTAGTTTTAAAAAAGGTAGCTCTATCTTTTTTCTCTCATGCATGAGTGAATGTTTATCTTGCCTTTGAATGTATGTTTTAAGCTATGAAAAATGTTTTAGCATGTATCTATATGCCATGGTACCATGATACCTTATTATGCACTTAAATGATGTTTTATGAACATGTTTTAGCTTACTTCAGTGTGGTAAAGCCAAAAGTCCCCTAGCAATGGTGAGGATGAGCCAATAACCCCCAAGAATGGGTGAGACAAAGCCAAAAGTCCCTAAAGAGTGAGACTTAGTCAAAATTCCTTAAGAAAATGGGTGAGGCAAGTCCAAAATCCCTAAAGAGAATGGATAAGGCTAAACCATTTGCTTGACAAGCCTATGTATGTTTTGTATGACTTCTTGAGTGCAAGAAATGCTTCATGTATGATTGTGCACTCCATGATATCCATGTATGCATTCTTTTATGTATGGTTGAAAGGGAAAAGAGCTATTAAGATTCATAGAATCTTATTCCTTCCTCCCAATTTGCCTAACATGTCTAGGTGGTCTAAGTGAACTAAGGAATGGGAGCCACCAGGCATAAAAGAAGGAGATTGACATAAAATTGTGTAAATTGTCCATTTTGTAGCCATATGAATGGCATATGATGTAATCCAATGTTGTATATGATGTATGAGCTTATGAATAATTGTAAATGCATGGATATATTGTATATGTATGAGAACTAAAGTTATATGAATGATATTATATGATTTTGACATTGGATGCCAAGGATAAGCGTATGTGTTTTTCTATAAACCTTTGTGTGAGAGAGTGAGTTTGCAAAATATGGGTTTGTTCACCTTTGAGACATGTTTAACAGACCATTTTAGGGCTTTTCCACATGCTCAAGTGGCCATGAATGTCTTAGAAGCCAATTTGGGCCATTTGAGACCCTTAGAAGGCACAAAATTGATCATTTTGGAACCCAATATCAAGATCTAACCAAATGAACGAATTTCCTCATGACATTTGGCATGCATATAGATCTCATCTAGATCTTTTTGGAAAGCTAAAGACCAGAGTATTTGGAGCTCTGTGGAATTAATTATGAGTTTTCAAAAGTTGCCAAATTTCAGCTATTCTGGTATAGTTACTGTTTATATGGTGAATTTCTTCTCCTGTGTCATTCGAGGGCCAAATAGTGTCCAATGCTCATGAAATTTTATAGGAATAAACTAGACATGATAAGATTTCCATGGCCATAGAGATCACCTAATTGGATGTTTGAAAAGGAAGATATAAAGTTTTGAATTTTTGTGATAGTACAAGTAGTGCTAGATGAGTTTGGGTACTATTCCATCGAGTTCTAGTACTAGACATCCTTGTTTTAGTCTATACTTATTTTTATTATAACATAGAAATCTGTAGCTTTCCAAAGTGTATAGTTTGCTTGAATTGGATTTTTGTAGATTTAGTTATGCATTTTTGAAGTTTATATCAGTAAGCTATATCAGAAATGCTGGGTTGTCTGACCTATGTTATTGTTCTATTGTGAAACATGGTCCAATGATGTTTTGATGGCTTGAGATTATTTTTAGCATGATGTTGACATGTGGAGCTTTCCAAAAGGCTATGGGTTGCTTGATTTTAATTTTTATGGATTTAGTTATGATTTTCCAAAGTCACGCTAGAAATCTGTCAAGTTGGACCTGAAATGATTTGTATTATTTTGTGTATATATGCTATGAGCTTGACCATTTGGCAACATTTTGAGATGGTTTTGAGTTGTATACATTTATTTAAATAGGAGAATGAGATGGATAAGTTTATATGGCCCACAAAAAGCAAAATGAAAATTTTAAGTATAGCGTAACGCAAGATAATGGAATAATTTAATTGAATTTTTCTACTAATCTTGCTATGCCAAGGAAAAGTGACTAGGAATGAGATGGAGAAAGGATAAATAAACATGGTGTTACATGTATTAGTACAAAGTTCATACATAAATGCAACAAAGTTCATAGTAGATGTTATAAGTTCATACATCCAATACCAAACTAATATGATGGCTAGCTCCTCAATAGTTACATCCTAAGTAATCGATATACAAGCTCCTATACTTCGCAACAATAGTACATAATGATGCTATACAAGAAGGAATACAACATTTAGCATCTACTCAGGTCAATCCAAGTGTAGCCTTCCCCACACATGGTTGGAGCTCATAGATTTTCATCCACTTACTTCCCCTTATCCTTACCTGAAAAGCCTTCCCCTGAAAGTATGATCCCATGAAACGGGGTGAAATGCGAATCGTAGTAACCAAAGGCAAGTTCCATTCATATATGTTAATTTAGTTAATATATGCACATGAATTTAAATGAGCATAAGAAAATATATATCAGTCATATCATCAAATGAAATAATTAAGCTACCTATGATTTATATCCCAAACTAGCAATCACATTTCCATATATTAAAGGCCAATAACACCAGGAGAGGCTCGTCCACAGCACTCACTCCCCAATGAGCATAACCAGGGCTCAGTGCATATGGGGTTTGATCATAACCCAGTGCCCAATTGAAGTACATGCACGGGTGGTAGCTGCACCATAGCTCCATTATAGGCTCACAAGGTGTGACAACCCTTCCT